>MJHO01000472.1:69397-80652 GCA_002076135.1 Xerophyta viscosa | reverse complement strand
CACTTCAGGATCATCTTCGATCATGAGACGACTGTTCGCTTGATCAAAGTTTCAATCCCTTACCCTTGAGTCGACTGTACTCTTGGGTCATTCTCTGTCGTGGGACGACTGATCCCATAACTATCAACTCTATCCTTGAAGTTGAATGTGCTTCAGGATCATCTTCGATCATGATACGACTGTTCTCTTGATCAAAATTTTCAATCTTACCCTTGAGTCGACTGTACTTCTAGGGTCATTTCTGTTATTGGGATTCCATGATCATCAATTCATCCTTGAAACGATTGCACTTCAAGATCATCTTTATCATGAGACGACTGATCTCATGATCACAATTTCAATCTTATCCTTGAGTCGACTGTACTCTTGGATCATTTCCTTCATGGGACGACTGATCCTATGGTCATCAAATTCATCCTTGAAGTCGACTGTACTTTAAGATCATCTTTATCATGAGACGACTGCTCTTTTGAATCAAAATCTCACTTTTACCCTAAGTGATCTGTTGCGCTTGGAAATTTCTGTGTGGGATAATTAATCAATACGATCATCAACTTTACTGAAGTCGACTGTTGTTCAGGATCATATCATGAGACAACATATCCCATGCTCAAGAAAGACAAGACAAAAAAAAAAAAACAAAAAAAAAAAACCTTTTCTCTCTTGCCGGACAAAATGCGGTATCTCTTTATCTTTGTCCAACACTTCTCCAAAGAATTAGACAAAGAGGGGCAACTGTAGACACCCCATTTGGTCCGGGCCGTAACGTCATGTCACATACCTGACTCAGACCCGACATACACCCACTACAACTGACGCTCTAGCGTAACTAATTTTCAAAGTCAAAAATTTAAAAATCGGGTGAATTATTAAAGAGACTTTCTTCAACCAAAGGTCTATTCCAGTATCTCTAATTTGATTTTTTGCTGGCAGACTTTATCCAAAAAATAAAATTTGAAGGTCAACATTACACACCCTTAAAACCGGTTAATAAACAAATATGGTAAGTAATTATTAAAAGGTTAAAAGTCAAATTTCTAAAAATAACAAACTTATCATTATTTTTTCTTGTCCATGGGATAATGGTTTGAATTGAGTTTGTTTATAAAATAGGGTAGTTGGCAGCAAAGGGGGCTGCTGGGTGCTGCAGGAGAGGCTTAAAAAAAAAAAACAGAAAAAGAAATAAAAAAAAAAAAGAAGAAGAAAGAAGAACAGAGAACCAACAACGCAGGGAATAAGAAAAAAAAGAAAGAAGGAAGGAAAGAAGAGAGGAAGAAGGGGAGGGTCGTCGTTGTCGCTTCGGCTTGTTCGTCTAAGTCCACGCTGACCGAACGCCTCTCCGGCAACCGTCGGCCTTCGACGTCGCCGCCGCCGGCGCCGAACAAAAGTTCCCGCGCCCGACTTCGTCACCAACGATTCAAACACAGCCGAACACCAGAGGTTAACCCCCCTAAACACCGTTAGTTCTGTCTTCAAACTCGTGTGATCACGAGACGGCCGCCGTGCCTCGCCGCCGGCGAGCCACGGCGGCCGGCTGTCAAAAATCAAAAATAATATGAAAACTTGCACACATCTATAACTCACTACACGTACGGCGAAATGAAATTTTGACTTCGCTGTTGAACTCAGCATGGTTGAAAACCTTTAGAACACCCTTTTTGACGTTGAACGGAGACGGTCGACGAAACGCGGCCGATAATCGCTGTAGATTGATTTATGGATCCTAGCATGCTTGGATCTAGATATCGAAGTCTTCGGAATACCTCAATTCGGTGCGGAAGCGTTGACCTCGTCGTGCTCACTCCCGAACTCCCGGCGAAATGCTCCGGCGATCCTCTCAGGCGGCGTGGGTGACTACAGAGCCTCATTGTTCACTATCTCCAAGTCCGAGATATCACGAATGGAATTCGTAGTGGCCTCGGGTGTCTCTCAATATGTATATATAGAGTGATGTGGGTGGGTTACGGAAACTACCCTCGGGAGTGGGTAGTTACGAAATACCTGGCGGAGTGGGTAGTTCACCGAAACTACCCGCGGTTACCGTGCCGAGGTATGGATGCTTTGACTCGTACTCGACTCGAGTCATGCCAACATCTCCACTCAAGCTCCATCAAATGCTTGCAAACATTTTTATAAGACTCTTTATCAATACTGGAAGAAATGGAGAGTGCGACCGGACGAGATTATAAGAGAAAGATATTATAGTAGTGTTATATCAAGACTGCCACACATTGACCATAACTCACATATATATTCGTCATGTACCCCGAAACTATATGGAATTCACAAGATCCAACATTCTTGATCCCTCAAGATTATTAAAGCAATGTTGATCTTTTACTCACATCTTTACGCTCATAGTTATTTCAGACACTAAGCTGATATAACTGTCTAGAACAATGAGACGTAAATCTCTGGGTGTGACATATAGTTTCTTTCTTAGGTCACATATGAACAATTCACACTGACTTTGACTGCTTTCTTAGGACATGCTCCTACAAGACGAATCATTCTGGTCTTTGTAACACATGCTAAATAGCAACATCAAATCCTTACTTCATGTCAATATTGCTAGTCCCAAAAGGCTACAGTGCAGATTTTAGAAATCTACTGGGCTCACACAGTGATGAAGCAGGGAATCCATTCATCACTCCCACTATTTGGTCGATTTAGCACATACGTATGATATGTATTTACAGTGGGAATTCCCTCAATTAAGAGACCGTGTCATATAACGCATTAATAACCCCACTATACGAGCCTTTGCGTAGGTTAATCTTCATCACTACCCTGAGTTCTTTAGTAAGTCACACCTCAGTACTACTAAGAAACTCACGCTCGGGCTTTGATAAGCTAAATTGGAAAAGAACAAATCTTAGGTTTGATTCCCAATTCTCGACTATTTCATTATATAGTCCTCATCTTGATCGTATATCAAGGCCGACAATTAATGTTATAAATCTTTCTCCACAGTTGCGTGCACTTTGTAGTGCTACTATATAAATTGTCTCATCCTGCGTGTTCAACTAGACACCAGGGCGTTGCCCGTGTAGTGGGCCCACCCTCACAAGCTTAATGACACCTTAACAATATAACACAATGACAATCATAAGTTGTCTGACAAAAAACAAACAGAGGCAATCATTGGGAAAGAAATTGCTCAACTTTATATAATTGATTTATGGAGCCTAGCATGCTTGGATCTAGATATCGAAATCTTTCGGAATACCTCGATTCGGTGCGGAAGCGTTGATCTCGTCGTGCTCACTCCCGAACTCCACGGCGATGCTCGGCCGATCCTCTCGCGGCGTGGGTGACTACCAAGAAGACACTCACTTGTTCACTTCCAAAGTTCCGAGATATCACGAATGGAATTCCGTAAGTGGCCTCAGGGTCTCTCAATATTGTTATATATATGAGTGAGTGGGTAGTTACGGAAACTACCCGGCGGAGTGGGTAGTTTAACCGAAACCTACCTGGCGGAGTGGTAGTTACCGAAAACCTACCCGGCGCGTTTACCGTGCCCTATGGATGCTTGACTCGTACTCGACTCGAGTCCCATGCAACCAATCGCAAACCCGAAAACACGTTAAACGAAGCGTCGAACATGATTTTTGACATCACCAATGAGTTCAGAATAGTCGGAAACCCCTAGGGTGAGTCCAAGATGGTGGCGGACGGTCGCCGCCGGCGGCCAGCTAGAACAAAAAATAAAAAAAAAAGAAAAGAAAAAGTCTCGGGAGGTTGAAGACGATCGGCTGGGCCGACTGTCCTTGCGTCGACGCGAGCAGGCCAATTTTCCGGCCCTGCTAGCCCTGGATCGTCGCTACTGGGCGCGCGAGCCGGCGCGCGCCCATCTCGGTCCAGGCGCGAATGCGCCTGGACTGAGATTAGTTAGGCTCGGGACTGGACCCATATGGTCCGGTCCAGCCCGTTTAGGGCCCAAATTGATTTAATTTCGTTTAAAATCAATTTTTAATTAATTTTGATGGGCTTATAGGGTGTATACTTGTAGCCCGAGTATATCATTCGGAGGTGTATACTTTCCTTTTTTTTTCTATCTTTAAGTATATACCATTTTATAAAGTAAATAATTGTGTAAAAAATATTCCACATTTAATAAAATGAATTATAGATGTGTACTTATAATTCAATTAATAATTAGAAAATAGAGGTGTATACTTCTTTTTTCTAAATTCACAAAAAAAAATATCATTTTATTTTAGAATGAACAATTTAATATTCATTTAATAAGGGTTAATAAATATGTGTTAAAATATAATCCAAAAATTATATTAATCACTTATTATAGAGTACCCTCCTTTCAGGGGCACTGTGGGGGTGTTCTGTCTTCCCCACACGTAAACGAAGAACGAGCCTTTGAACTCAAATGTTCCTTATCCCGTTTCCCTAGATTTCCATTAAATATCTAGTGGCTGAACTCCAGTACCCTTCTCCAACAATCCGAAGGAAGGTTTAACAAGGATACCCTTACAGCAGGATCCTCCATCCATCTCCAGATTTTCCTGCTATAAACTTGCAGCCGCTAGATTACTTAAAATATTTGAAAAATTTCTACTTCATGACAGATATGTTTATACCCTTAATTTTGGAAAAAACTTCTGCAATATGGCTTCACTCTCGGTGCATTCAAAACACAGAAGCTCTAATAAAAAATTAAATTTTTTTTCTATTTTACCTTCAACAAAATTTAACTTTCTCCAAGCAGCACAATATGCTGGTAGTTGAAAATATCAAAATTTACCATGTGTAACATCATACAGTTTTGTAAAAATATCTGATAACAATTGCAAGCCATTTCACCTACGGAGGGAAACATACTTAAATTATTAGCATTACAATCAAACCCTTAAATGCAATTTCAGAATACTCACAAATATATATGACCAGTAAAAACGGAGTAAAAGATATATTGAGGACAAATGAAATATCCTTACCCTATGGAAATGTAACATTAAAAAATAAGTTGAAGTTAGATCTTTTAATCATCTAAAAACTTCTTTTCCAAAATATGGAATTGAATCTTTAATCCTGAATGCTTAGGTCACTATTAATTTTCTAAAAAATCTACAAATGTTGATTTACACAATCGAATAAATAGAGGTTGCTACATGTAAAATTCGAATTTCACTTACCGGTGGAGCAGCGCAAAAGGACGAAGACGACGCATCGGAGCCAGTGGCGGCGGCAGAAGAACAGCCATGCCACGATAGATGAGAGTATAACAGGCCATACGGCGGGCAAGCGTCCGACGGGTCACGAGAGGGACAAAGGAAGGCGAGTTCGAGACCGAGAGATTGAGTGAGAGAGATGGCTCGAGGTCTGCACAATTAATCGGGCCGCGCGATTGCCGGCGGGTGGTACGAGCGGCAGAGTAGTCACGGAGAGAGAGGGGGCACTGGCAGAGATCGGAAGATCGAGAGAGAGGACACCAGAGGCTAAAAAGGGTTTCCAGCATCCCTTACTTATATATTTGAGCGGGCATCTAAATTTAAAGCGGGCACTCAAATTTGAACAGGCATCTGCCTCTTTCAATTTGAGCCTGTGGAAAGTTCTACAATTACCACAGGTCTATGATAATTCTCTCTCTTATAAATAAATTTTAAGCTCTAAATTAAATCATAAAATAAAAAAATGCTAAAAAAATTAAAAAATTATAGTTACTCAAAACAAAAGAGGGTTATTATAATATTTTTTTTACGAAATTTAGAATATCTTTAGCTAAATTTTTCAAAATATTGTTATTTTTCTCAATAATGAAGGAAGCAAACATAAATACTCGAAATCCATTTGAAAATCCACCAAACCTCTAGGTATAATCAGACACCAGCATAACCCAGAACACCCAGAAACACCTCAAATTTGTCTGCAAATTTCAAAACATATTTAGGCAGATTTTTAATGTGTTTCGAGTAAATTAAATAAAAAAATCAAAAAAAAAAAATGCCAAACACTTAATAAAAGTATTCAGTTCACTAGGAACAAAAAAATGGTTATTATAGATATTTTTTATCTTTGTTAGTTTTAATTTGCTCGAAATATATTAAAAATTATCAAAAATATTCTAAATTTGCTGAAATAATTGGGTGGTTCTGGGTTGTGCAGGAATGTTATGGGTTGTTCTTAGAAGTCGTGTAAGTTTCATATATTTTCGAGTATATTTTTGTTATGCTTTCTTTATTATTTGAGAAAAAAAGATATATAAAAACTACCTAAAAATATTTTAAATGCCAAAAATGTCTAATAATAATCTCTTTTGGTTTTTGAGTGAATGTAATATTTTTGCGTAACTTTTTGGCATTCTTTCGTTTGATTTTTTATGATTTGATTTTACTCGAAACATATTAAAAATTACCTAAATAATTCTAAATTTGCATAGAAAATTTAGAGTATTCTGGGGTGGTTCTGGATTGTGCTGGGCCATGTTTCTTAGGAAGTCGCTAGTGAATTTTCAATATATTTCAAGTATATTTGTGATACTTCCTTCTATTTGAGAAAAAACGAAAAATATTTAAAAATTATACTACAAATGTTCTAAATTCTTCAAAAATACCTTCTGTCCTTTTTTTTTATAAACGCGCTATGATATGTTCTCATCTGACGGATAAAAAAAGCGGGTTATTATAGATATTTTTTTTAACGAATTTTAAATATTTTTAGGTAATTTTAAATATTTTTATTTCTCAAATAATGAAGAAAATATTTTCGAGTATATTTTGTGATCCTTTCTTCATTATTTGAGAAAAAACTATTTTAAAATTAAATTAAAATTTCTAAATTCACAAAAAAAAATCTATAATAACTCTCTTTTATTTCCGAGTGAATGTATTCTTTTTCTAATTTTGGCTTTCATTTTAATTTTTTTTTATTTAATTTACTCGAACAATTAAAAATTACCCAAAAATGTTCTAAATTTGTAGAAAAAACTGGGGTATTCTGGGTTGTACTAGGATGTTCTGGTGTGTTCTTAGAAGTCGTGGTTGAGTTTCAATATATTTTGAGTATATTTTGTTATGCTTTTTTCATTATTTGAGAAAAAAAAAAATATTTAAAAATTGTCTAAGATGTTCTAAATTTGCAAAATAAATATCTATAATAACTTTCTTTTATTTTCGAGTGAACTGTAACTTTTTCGTAATTTTAGCATTTTCGTTGATTTTTTATGATTTAGTTTTCACTAGAAATATAATTAAAATTACTTAAAGATATTCTAAATTTGCAAAATTCTGGGGTTCTGAATTGTGCTTGGATTGTCTGGGGTGTTCTTAGGAGTCATGGTGGAGTTTCAATTATTTCGAGTATCTTTGTTATGATGTTTCCTTCATTCAATTTAATAAAAAAAAAAGATCGAAGGTATTTTGGTCATTTTACGCACTAAAGTAGTATATTTTTGCCAAATCACGTTAGGGGGGTATATTTCTGCCAAAACTAATTTAAGGAGGACAATTTCTGCAAATTTTCTTTTGTCAAATGAGTCGAGACTATTTTAAAATTACCCAAAATGTCAATATTTAACAAAGAACGGATTTTCTGCTCACTTTAACGCGCTAAAGTAGTATATTCTTTGCCAATGCATATTAGGGGGCACACTTTCCGCCAAAACTATTAAAGAGGGAATATTTCTGCAAAACTTCCCTTTATAATAAACATAATAAATTGAATAATCATATTTTTTAAATAAAATATCAAATAGTTATAAAGTGATTTCTAAAGCTATATACAGTTGGCCCCATAAAAATTATTTTCCTGCACCAAATACCTTTACTCTCCGATAAATTTTTTTTTTTTTTTTTTTTTTGAGGCAAACTAATTTGTCTAGCCTTGATTAATATAGCATTTTTATAAGCCGAAATAAAATGAGTTTTAAATTGTCGATATCTGCGCCAACTTCAGTTGTCTCTAAAAAAAGGTTTTTTTTGATGCAAACTATTAGTTGGCTTTAAAATCTTTAAATTCTTGTTTAAAGGCTAAATTTTAGTCGGCCCAATGAAGTTAACTTTTTGAAAGCCAAAAATTTAGTTTGCATGCAGAAGACGGTCTCTATTCAGAGGATAACCAAAGTTGGCTGTAAATATTTGACAATTTAAAGCCAATTTCATTTCAGCTTTAAAATGTTACATAATTAAAGCAACAATTAGTTTGGCCTTAAAAAATTTCTAATTAGAGGCCAAAAATATTTGGCCTACAACAATAATTTTTTAGCGGGCAACTGATATTTGGCTTTACAAATTCACTTTTAGAAGCTGAATTTGGCTGGCCTTTAAAAAGTTGGCTTCTAAAAGTCTTTTTCTTTGTAGTGTGTTTTGTTTATTATCTAGAAGAAATATCCATTCTCAACCTTAATTTTATTAATTTTATAAATTAAAAAAAATAATAATTATTAAATAGGTATATATGTATGTTTAATTTCGAGAAAGAAGCGATATCCATCGCTTTTTTTTCCATTTACTGTTTTTAAAAATTTATTCGGAGAAATATCCTCTCCTCCGAATTTTTATATTCATGTCATATACCCAAATCTAGTTAAAATGAGATGACTTATACTTAGATAAGATAATGGAATGGATTTTAAGATGTTTTACCTTAGAATCGGAGTTTGAAACGTGTGAGTATGTAGTGGCTCCCGCGGCCAACGATGGTGGTCCGACAGCGGCGATGTTCCAACGGTACGGGGCGTCGGGAAGTCGAGGACGTCGTCGGGTAGATGTAAGCGGTGTTGGGTGACCGACCAACAGGTGGTGGAAGCGGCAACTCTACTTACTCTCTCTCTACGTATTTTTTTCTCCAATTTACTTACTTCCTTCTTGTTTTTACAAGCAAATTGTCCTCCCCCTCCTTTTTTTTTCTTCTGCATTATGTGCTCCTTTTATGCTGCAAATATGAGTAACCTCCACCACAACTTCATGTAACCCCCTATTTCAATGCCTCCTCAATTGTCTCATTAATACCCATCACTCTTTGTAACTGTCCAATTTTTATTTTTTTTTTGAAACTGCCACAAATGTGCTCTAAATGACTTACAATTTTGTGTACTGATTCCTCAGTGAGTCTAGTTTCATATAAAATTTGTTTGAACACATTTCGATTTGTAAGCAAAACGTTATGGCTTTCGGACTAAGACCTAGTCAATATAGGAGCGAACTAACACGGCCTCAACTTCGTTGGGTAAAATGACTGAGAATCGTGATTCAATTACTATGAATTTGCCGATTGATCAGAGTTTGCTTTTATAAAATTTGTTGTTCAATTATTTCATATGAATATACTTGAGTTATTGTTATCTTTAGTGCAACATGTCAGTTCTCGAATCTGACAAATAGATATAATTCCGAAAAAAGTCCTAAATGAACTTGAGTTGGCTTAATCGACTATTGGATCTATTGAGATTATAGAGCTTATTCGAGTACAAATTCGGTTTATTTGGGCCAATGAGTAAAGTTGTTTTCAATTGCGCTTCGTTGCCACCATTTGTCCAACTACAAACGGATAGTCCGAACAAAATGGGGTATCTACAGTTGCCCCTCTTTGTTTGATCTTTCGAAGAAGGATTGAATAAAGATAAGGAGATACCACATTTTGTCCGGACAGAAAATTATAGCATATCCGCCTTGATTCCAGATAAATCGTCGTCAGGTCGGACGAGATCAATCGTCTCGCAGTGTCGCACAGTTGGCAAAAGGATAAGGTTTAAATTTTGAAATGAGATCAGTCGTCTTGATTGTAAAGCACAGTCGGCTAAAAGCTAAACTTGAAAATGAGATCAGTCTCTCTTCAGTAGGCAAGTTGCTATAGATAAGATTTAGATTCTGATCATGGAACACTTTCGGTTCTAGGTCAAATGTGAGGTGAGATCAGTCGTCTCATGATTGAATACAGTCGGATTAAGGAGAAATTTGAAATTGAGATCGGTCGTCTCGTTATGGAAAACAGTCGGTTCAAAGAAAATTTAAGATTGAGAATAGTCATTTCGTGATTAAACACAGTCGGTTTAAGGAAAAGTTTAAAATTGAGATCGGTCGTCTCGTTATAGAACACAGTCGATTTAAGGAAAAATTTAAAAGTGACAACAATCGTTTTGTGATGAAACATAGTCGGTTTAAGGAAAAGTATAAAATTGAGATCAGTCGTCTCGTAATGGAACACAGTCAATTAAAGATAAATTTTAGAATGAGATCAATCGCTCGTGATAGAGTACAGTCGCCTCAAGATAAAATTTGAAAAATGAAGCCGTCGTCTCATGATAGAGTACAGTCGGCTCAAGGTAAAATTTGAAAACTGAGACAGTCGTCTCGTGATGGATTACAATCGGCTCAAAATAAAACTTGAAAAATGAGACAGTCATCTCGTGATGGAGTATAGTCGACTCGAGGTAAATTTGAAAAATAAGGCAGTCGTCTCGTGATAGAGCATAATCGGCTCAAAGTAAAATTTGAAAAATGAGACAGTCGTCTCATGATAGAGCATAGTCGGCTCAAGATAAAACTTGAAAATGAGACAGTCCGTTTGTATGGAGTACAGTCGACTTCGAGGTAAAATTTGAAAAAATAAGAACAGTCCGTTCCGTGATAAGAGCATTGTCGGCTCAAAGTATATTTTAAAAAATACGACAATCATCTCAAGATAGAGCACAGTCGGCTCAAGATAAAACTTAAAAAATGAGACAGTCGTCTCGTGATGGAGTACAATCGACTCGAGGTAAAATTTGAAAAGTGAGACAGTCGTCCGTGATAGAGCATTGTCGGCTCAAAGTGAAATTTAAAAAATAAGACAGTCGTCTCAAGATAGAGCACAGTCAGCTCAAGATAAAACTTAAAAAATGAGACAGTCCGTCCGTGATGGAGTACACGACCTCGAGATAAAACTTGAAATGAGACGTCGTTTCGTGATAGAGTAATAGTCCAGCCCAAATAAATTTGAAAAAATGAGACAATCGTCTTCATCATAGAGCACAGTCGGCTTAAGATAAAATTTGAAAAAAATGAGACAGTCGTCTCGTAATGGAACACAGTCGATTCATGGAAAAATTTAAAATTGAGATCAGTTGTCTCATGATAAAGTATAGTCGGCTCAAGGTAAAACTGTTGAAAATTGTAATTAATATTTCGGAAAGTTATTGACTAAAATTAATTTTTGTTGTATGATAATGTCAAAATTAGTATTGATTAAGCAGTGGTTGAAGAATTTCTGGTTGAAAATTGTAATTGATAAATCGGCGCCACGATCACGCCTTGGTC
>MJHO01000472.1:42767-67143 GCA_002076135.1 Xerophyta viscosa | reverse complement strand
GAAAAAGAAATTTTCTTTTGGAAAGGAAAAAAAAAAATTTTTTTGAAAACTTTTTTTTTGTTTTGAAATTATTTTATGCCCCTAAAACTAAACGCCGGTTGGGAGTTATGGGTGCTTATTGGCTGGGCTTACGGACTACCTATGCACATTGTATGCAAGCTCCGATTAACCTAGTGATTTGTCTATCAGTCTGCCATTGCTGGGTTTCCTCCCAACGACCGATGCACATGGTACATCAGCTCGAGTTACTACCCAAATAACATCTTGACTGGGGTAAGGGGCTGGACATTACGGACTACCCACGCACATTGTATGCAAGCTCCGATTGTCCCGGTAAATGGGATGGGCATATGCCCTAAGTCACCATATGCAATGCAAGACATATATAAACTATATGTATAGAAAAACAACAAAGACATAAAATATAAAAAATAAACAGACATGCATCAATACGTGCCAAGCTAAATCCAAAATTATTTTAATCACTTATATAAACGAGTTTGACGAGTTCCCAGCGGAGTTGCCATCTGTTGACGACCTTAAAGAAAAAGGGAAAGTTGGAGTCGCCACCTATTTTTTATAGAAAATTAGAAAATCAGATAAGGCATTTTTGAGATTCTTAGGCTCGTTCGTCGGTTAGGGAAGACGGTACACCCCCACAGCGTCCCTCAAAAGAGGGTACTCTATAAGTGATTATAACGATTTTGGGTTTATTTTGACATGTATAAATAGATCAAACATGAATAATTGCAAATTGAATAAATAAATATAAAATGTGCAGTCTACTTGTGTGTGTCGATGTGCTTATTATTTTTTATTAGTGTTCTCGTGTGATAAAAATATTAAGTTTTTAATGCTCGCCTCAGCGCGTTTCCGTTTCCTCTCCATCGCCCAATTTGTATCATGTTTGAAGGTAGAGATATCTATCTCGTCCCTTATTTGTGTGAGTATGATGTTTATTGAAGAACCAGTATCCACCGGATCTTTTTTACATATTTTAAAAATAGTGTATGATGGGTGATTTTTATTATTTGAAAAACCAGTATCCACCGGATCTTTTTATATATTTTAAAATATGTTATGAAGTGTGATGTTTATTATTCAAAGAACCAGTATCCACCGGATCTTTTTACATATTATAAACATATTTTATGAAGTGTGATTTTTATTGGATGGGAAGAAATATCCATCTCGTTCCTAATTTTTATTAAATATCTAGACGTGTTTTGTTAATTATTAGGAAGAAATATCCATCTCAACCTTAATTTTATTAGTTTATAATTTTTTTAAAAAAAAAATTATGAATAGGCATATGTCATGTAATTTCGAGAAAGAAGCAATATCCATCGGTTTTTTTTTACTCGTTTATTAAAATTTATTACGGAAAAATATCCATCTCCTCCGAATTTATATGTACATGTCATAGACCTATTTTTATGACTATTTGTTAAAACAAGATTTAAATTTGATGAATTTATAAAAGCGATAACTTAAATTTTAAGTAAAAGTGATTAAAGTTGATTAAAAATATATTTGTGTTACTAAATGGGTTCCTAGGGTCAAAATGGTTAAGTTTACAGCAGAATGGCTCGATCAGAATTGAAAATGGCTTAGTCAGAATTAAAATGGCTCGGTCAGATTCGATTTGGACTCGACCGGATGTAAAATGGCTCGGGTTAAATTGAATGTGGCTCGGCCGGATCGAAACCGACCGAGCCTGAGTTCGGATTGACATTTAGAATCGGATGCGCGGGGGGTTAAACCCGCGCGCTTTGATTTCCTTACGGCCGACCGGCTGAGCCGGTCATCGTCTTCATCAGTTTAATCCAGCCGCGAGCTCGGGCTTGTGCTATTATGGCCGGCGGCGTTTCGGCGCCAGCCATCTCAAACCACATATGTGTTTTAAGGTTATTGATGGTCCCGGATTCAATGACGGGTTCTCAATATTGGGTTTCCGATCTGCTTGTACAACGGATATTTGAGGGTGTAATTCGGTTATCAAAAATGATTTTTATATTTCACCTCCGTGGCTCGCCGCCGGCGAAGCCACGACGGTGTCACGTGATCTATATGGTATAGAGACTATGAGCAATGAAAATCGTGGTGTTTGGACGCGGTACTCGAATGCGTTGAATTTCCGATTTTTAAGCTTTTTTCTGCCGGGGCGGCGCGGCGAAGTCGGCGACAAGGCAACTATTTTGTGATCGTCGGCAAAGCTCTGACAATTGTAGCGAGCTCCTCTTTCCTTTTCTCGTCATGTTCTCTCTTTGTTTTGTTTTGTTTTCGGGCCAAAGCTTCCGTTCGGCTTCTCTTCTTCTCCCCCTTCGTCGTCGTCGGCGGCTGTATATAATTAGGGGTCGTTGGGCGGCGTTACGAAGTAGGCATTACCTAGCGCGGGCCGTTACGCGAGCGGGTGGCGTAATGGCAGCATCATGCTCGATGTTTTTGTTTTGTTTTCGAATTACAAACGAAATAACCCAAGTTTGCTGCAATTGCAAAAACGACCCTCCTGGATTTTGCAAACGTTGGGCCCCCCCCCCTTCTAGTTTTCTGTTGAACAAAATGGACTTCTGTATAAATATTCGATTGTCGCGAAAATTTCTTATTCGTGTGTGGTTACGTTAGAATTCTAAATAATTATGTGCGTCCAAATAGTCTCAAATTAAGCGAAAAATGAATTTAATTATGTAAAATCAAGATTTTAACCTTAATCGAGTTTATCGAGTAAAATCGGGACGATTGTCTGGACAAAATGGGGTGTCTACAACTGCCCTGGCTTCTTCTTCATCGATAAATTTGAAATAAGGAGCGGAAAACACGTTGCGGTATAGCTGCCCATTGATGATCGTGAAATGAGCCACTCTTCTTCGGATGGCTTCGGCAAGCTTCTTATCCTCCGGTAGCTCCTGTGATGCCAGATACTTTTGCACGTCGGTCAGCCACGTCCTTGTAAGAGCGATAGGGTTCACCTCGATTTCTTCTATGGCGGCTACGCGTAACTCTTGGCGGAAGACTGTTCCGGGCTGCTCGTCATCCGTTGCGGAGGCGAGTCTAGCGAGGGCGTCGGCCATCAGGTTCTGTTCCCTTGGCACGTGTGCAACGTCGAAGTATTCGATGCAGTGGGCGAGAGATTTGACCTTCTGAAGGTAGGCGGCCATGTTATCGTCCCTCGATTCGTAAACTCCGAGAATTTGGTTAACGATGAGCTGAGAATCGGCATACGCCTTTAGGCGTCGTGTTGACACCTCATTCTGTCCGGCTCGCTAACCACGCACCACATTAATCCTGATGTATTGCTCGGCTCATTTAAGCTCGACCAAGTCTGATTTGGGTCCAATTAAGCTAAATAGGCCTATCGAGTCCGATTAAATCGAATTAGACTTGATCGGATTTCGTTGGACCCATTTAGTTCGATTTTATCCGATTAAAATATAAAGGCATTTTTGTCAAATCGGGCCCCCCTTAATTGGTTATTGGCGAACAGCGCCCCCTTATTCAATTTTGGCCAAATCGCGCCGCTATACGCTGAAAAATAACAAAACTACCCTTATATTAGTATTTCAGTCATAACCTTTTGTATAATACTCTAAATGAGCTGAAATCAGTCCTGTTTGAAAGATATTTGAGTTTTTTTTTCAAATAGGACTGGTTTCACTGCATTCAAAGCTCAGTACGAGAACTTATGTCAAAAATACCGAATCAATCTCAAATTGCTACAGTATTTGACAGCGTCTCGATATTGTTTGTATAACTTTTCGTAGGTAGCTCCAAATGAAATAAAATCAGTCCCATTTGAAAGAGGACTCGAAGAGCTTTCCAACAAGTATAAAATGAACACTAAGACATCCCAGTGAACACCTGCGAACACCGCAAACACCCAAGAACACCTGCGAACACTTGCGAACACTTTTATGTATAACCTTTTGTAGAGAATTCCAAATGAGTTGAATTTGATCCTGTTTGAAAGATATTTGAGTTCCCTATCCAAGGGGATCCGTTTCATTGCATTTAGAGATATGTACGAGAACTTATGTAAAAAATACCTAATCTATGTTAAGCTGCTATGGTATTTGACAGCCTCTCGGTATTTTTGGTATAACTTTTAGTAGAGATCTCCAAAGGAGATGAAACTAGCCCCATTTGAAAGATGACTCAAAAATCTTTCTCACAAGTTTAAAATAAACACTATAACATGCCGGCAAACACCTATGAACACCCGCGAACACCTACGAACACCCGCGAGGCTACGAACACCTGCAAACTCTTTTCTACATAAATTCTCGTACATATCTCCAAATGTAGTGAAACTGGTCCCATTAGAAAGAGTACTCAAATATCTATAAAACGGAATTAATTTCATCTCATTTGGAGTTCTCGCAAAAAGTTATGCAGAATAGTGTTCACAGGTGTTCATGGGAGTTCGCGGTGTTTGTCGGCACGTCCAAGTGTTCATTATATACCTTTTGGAAAGATATTTTAGTCCTCTTTCAAATAGGACCCATTTCATCTCATTTGGAGCTATCTCCGAAAAGTTATACAAAAAATACCAGACGCTGTCAAATACCCTAGCAGCTTGACACTGATTCGGTATTTTTTATATAACTTCTTATACGGAGCTCTAAGTGCAGTAAAACCAGTCCCATTTGAAAGAAGACTCAAATATCTTTCAAACAGAATAGATTTCATTTCATTGGAGTTCTCTACAAAAAGTTATACATAAAGTGTTCGAAAGTGTTCACAGGTGTTTGTGGGTGTTCGCAGGTTTCGCAGGCATGTACTAGTGTTCATTTTATACTTGTTGGAAAGCTCTATGAGTCCTCTTTCAAATGGGACTAATTTCATCTCATTTAGAGCTACCTATGAAAAGATATACAAAAAATACCGAGACGCTGTCAAATACCATAGCAGCTTGTGACTGATTCGGTATTTTTGACAGTGAAACCGGCTCCATTTGAAAGAGAACTCAAATATTTTTTAAACAGGACTGAGTTTAGCTAATTTGGAGTACTGTACAAAAAGTTATACAGAAAAGTGTTCGCAGGTGTTCGCGGTTGTTCGCAGGTGTTCGCCGGCATGTCCTAGTGTTTATTTTATATTTGTTGGAAAGCTATTTGAGTTCTTTTTCAAGTAGAACCAATTTCATCTCATTTGGAGCTATTTACGAAAAATTATACAAAAAATACAAGGATGCTGTCAAATACCGTAGCAGTCTGATACTGATTCAGTATTTTTGACATAACTTATCATACAGAGCTCTAAATGCAGTGAAACTAGTCCCATTCGAAAGCAACTCAAATATCTTTCAAACGGGACCAATTTTAGCTCATTTGGAGTATTGTACAAAAAATTATGACCCAAATACTTAGATAAGGGTAGTTTTGTCATTTTTCAGCGTAAAAGGGCGCGATTTGGCCAAAATTGATTAGGGGGGTGGGCCTGATTCACTAAAAATGCCAAATATAAAATTTGATTCGTTTTGTGTTATTAACGCTTTATACTTGAAGATCAGATGAGAAACGGGCAATTTGAGACCTTACAGATCACGTGCAAACAAATCGTAATTTTCGGAACCAAAATCTATGCTGCAGTGTCTATTTTTGCGAATACGTAATTTCAAGATGAAGTTTTTTCAAATTGCTAAGCAGCTTGTTTTGCAATTATCGAAACTTGGATTTTTTTTGTGTAATACGTAGAAAATCAATACCAAGCTGAAGAAGAATAACAGGCAGCTGACCGCCACGCGCTGGCAACCGTCGCGCATGTCCACGAACGGTCGCACTAACGCCCATCGCTTCGTCTTTGCCAACGGACGCCGCTCCGGCTGCCGCGAGGGGAATAAAACACGCTGGAGAAGACCGGCGGAAAGGAGGCCGGTTGAAAAGGAGAGAAGACCAGTAAAAAAAAAAAGAAAATTTGGCTGAGAAAGGAGAGAGCTCGGCTGCGATTTGCCACGGGCTTCGCCAACTCATTTCTAACGAGGTCGCTGCCGCTGCACTGCTTCGCCGCCGTCGTCGCCGGAAAACGCTAAAAACCGAAATTAACGTATTCGAGGTATGCGTCCAAACATCATCAAAACCATCACATTACGATGTCTATACGGTGTAGGTTACGGGACACCGCCATGGCTTCGCCGGCCGCGAGCTACGGCGACGGATATTAAAATTAATTTTTGATAACCAAAATTACACCTCGAATATCTCGGCATACACACGTCGAAATGAAATTTTGACACTGCCACTGAATCCGGGACCATCGATAACCTTAGAACACGTATATAGATACGGACAACCGACGGTGAAATGCTTTGCCTGTTCTTTTTTTTTGTGGCTATTTGTTCGTCGGCTTGCGAGCTTCCTGGCGGTTTTTTTTTTCTTGTACTTGAGTTTCTCGCGGCCCTGTTTGACTATAATTTGTTTTAGATTACGACGACCGATGTGTCTTTCCTAGCCGGATCACGATCGCTTTTGCTTTTGATTGCTTTTTTTTTTTTTTTGTTTTTTTCTTGCCGGTCGTTTTCAATTTATAATTCAGTCTGATTCGCATTCCGTCGGTGGTTAAATTGGACCCGCTGCTTCGCATGTTTTCGGCGTCTCAGGTTTTTCTCTGTCGAACGAGCCAGTTTCGGTCACGTCCTAGTCCATTTCAAAGTGACCGAACCATTTTTGAATCCGACAGAGCCATTTTCAATCTGACTGAGCCATTTCCAAATCCGACTGAGCCATTTTTAACCTGACTGAATCACTTTCAAATCCGACTGTGCCAAATCAATTCAGACCAAACCCAATTTACTAAAATCGAGCCAAATCACATTTTGGTCGAGCCACTTTCAATTTTGACCGAGCAAACTTGCTATAAATCAAACAACTAATTTTGCGTTTAAAATCAAATTTTCTCATTTTTGTCAAGTTTTAAGTCTAGAAATTATGAATTAAGTTATTTTCAAGAATAAAGAAAAATGGTTTTAAAGTTTAATAAAAGTTAAGGCTAGAGTGAGGCGGTTTAATCGATCTTTACGCCTTAGATAAGATTTCTCCAAATCATAAACATTTTCAACAATAAAGGTTTTTAAAAACTTAATAAAAATTGAGGTTAGAGTGAGGCGGTTTAACCGATCTTTACACCTCAACTAATTATTTTCTCCTCTCGCGGTAAGTTGTGTTGAAGTTCTTTCTGTTTAACATCAATGTTTGAGTGAATGCTTATGGTATTTATTACCTCTATTTTCCAGCCTGAGCTTCATCGATTGAGGAAGAGGATCGCAAGAGCTCCGCGCTCATCGCGACGCCGTCGGGCTCGCTCTTCTTTTCAGAGGCCTTCTGTCCCTTCCCCTCTTACCCCATTGGAGCCGGGAGGCTCCATTAACATTCTTTCGTCTTCCTCCTCCCCGGATCAACAGGATCCGGAGGAGCCACAGGGTAACCCTTTCGGGGACCTCCCCCTGCTGCTTGCTGAGATATCTTCATCTTGTACTGCTCTTTCCACCTACGTTGACGCCGGTTCTTCGTTTGATTTGCCATCTTTTTTGCCCCCTAAAATGGGCGCAACTGTTTCTATTGCTTCTCTTCTAACTTCGGTTAGTCTTTCTACTCCTGTTCTCCTTCTCCCATTGCGCTTAAACATTCTCCCCTTCCCGTCCTCTTCGGGCCAATTCCGGGCTTCTCTTCTAAGAGGTTTGCACTTGGCCCAGTTATCTTCCACTTCTTCTTCTCCACCTCTACTTTTGCCCTTTCTGCATCGTTGTTCACCGCTTCTTCTTCTATTTTTATTTTTGCTGCTTCGGAGGATGCAACACCATCCACTTCCGGCCGACCGGCCTTGTTAGAGTCGACAATTCCCATAATTGCCGCCGAGGAGACCAGTGCCAGTGTCCGCAATAGTTTGGCACGGAGTGAAATTCAGGCTCTGGCTGCACTAGCATGATCCAAGAGGCTCTTGGGTCAAGGTGCGTGCAACATGACTTGGGTGCGCAGCATGCCTTAGCCGAGCATGAGTGCGGGGACCGGATTGGTGCGGGCGCGCGGATAGGCGGCTTAGAGCTAAGAGGCATGGCGCTTGTCTAGGCAGCCGCGCGTAGGGCGAGGGTTCAGCAGACACTGGACCCGCGACTTGCTAGGTGCACAGGCCCGCAAGGGAATAGCATTCGTGGGTCGCAGTGAAGTCCCGACTAGTGCGTGCGCGCGGTTCCAGGCGTGGCGCCGCAGGGAGCCTATTAGGCTGTCGATTGCGGATTGTTAAGGTGACTGGTCGATTATCCTTGTCATGTATTATATTCTCTTTCATTTATTGTATGTTTATTGCTCATGTACGTGGTTTATGGGTTTTCCTTTGACCGGTGGTAGGCAGAGAGGGCTTCGGGAGGCCGTGAGCACATCTTATAGGGAGGCCACGGTTTGTGTGGCAACCTAGAGAGAGTTTGTAAGTGGTTTTGAAGGATAGTTTTAGTTAGGGAGCTAGGCACGACATAGACTGGCCAACTCTCCTTTTTCCCCTTAAACAATCGGGTATTCAAACTTGTTCTTCCGTAGATCCTAGATTACATCCAAGGCACTTACGGCCATATCCTTGGAACCGTGGAGGGCATACGGATCATAGCATCAGGCTCTGATCGTCTGGCAGTGCATGGTATTCTTGGTGCTGCCGAAACCGCTAGTGTTCTCCCTCTTGAATTCTTGTTTGTGTGAGCGTTCCATCTTTTATTAAATAGTTGAATTTGGTTGTTTCTCAGTCTGTCAGATGGCTACGGAAGGCTCAGGCTGGGCTGGCCAGGACCCATCTTCAGCTGCAATCCTTAGAGGTTAAGTTAGCGAATGCTCAGAAGGGGAACACTTCCTTGCCTGGCCGGGTTGCTTCCAAGGATGAGCGGCTGTAAGTTCTGGAGGCGAGGTCTCTGAGCTAAAGGAAGAGAAAGCTGCTGCTCTTGCCAAGGTTGATCGCTTACAGGTTAACCATACTCTCTCTACTTCTGCTCATAAAGCTGCCAAGGCCGCAGCTGATGCGTATGCTCAGATGTTGGTTGCCCAGTTAAAGGATGTTGCTACAGAGCGGGACAATCTTCGGGCGGATCTTTAGGCCGAACGCTCTGTTGGGAGAGCGCCAGAGTGGTCTGGAACGGGCGAGTGAACAAACGGAACATCAAGCGGTCTCCCTGTATTTGAGTGATGCTCGCCAAGTCTGGGCTCACCGGTTGCTCCGTCAGTTCCCCTCTGTTGATCTTGAAGATATCATGGCAATGCAGCCAGTTATTGACTTTGTTGATGCTGGGCAGCCCCCGGTGAGCGGTTCTCCGCCTCCTACTGCATTGTAAGTCAAACATAGTTCTAGCGACTTTGCCTCTGTAAAGTTGTGATCAAAGTACGATTCGGCCCTTTGGCAAATATTGTTGTGTTTGATGTTTCTTTGGTGTTTCATTGTTAATTGGTGATTGTGTGCGAGTGTTTTTGTCGCGACCCGCGTCCCCGAGGCGCTACCGGACACATGAATCGGTGACGGTCCGCTGGGAGCCCAAAATAAACAGCGGAAGCAAACGGAGCTCGTTCGATTTGGATGCCTTTTGGCATAGTCAATAGTTTTTTAATTAGTTTAATAGAGCGGAGTTTGTGAATTATTCCTTTAGAATGCATTTGTAAAAGAAATCAATTGTTAGTAGAAGTCTTTTAAGCACGTGTCTGGTGGACTTCCGATGCTCCGGGTTTATCCTGTTTGCCATCTGTTGAGTGAGGTTTGGACTTTTTGGCAAGGTCCGACAAAGCTTGCTGTGGATTCTAAAGTATCAATCTTCTCTATTGATACAAGAAAATCCATATCAACCTAAGGTCCGAAACAACAAAATATTTTTATTTAAAACTTACTACATGAATTTGTAAATTCCGGCTTAACGTGTATTTTTACAAACATTTGAAAAGTGCCTCATACCTTAGATATGTCCACTAAATCCAAATAAACACCAAAAACTTAAATCAAAACTCATTTAAATCGATTTTGAAAATCTTATTCCAGAGGGTTTTATCGGTCGACCGATCAAAACTTTCGGTCGATCGATAGTTCATACGAACTAGCGGTAAAGGCTATTTTAAATTATCGGTCGACCGCAGATCAAATCGGTCGACCGAAAATATCAGAAACAGTAGAAACAAATTTACAAGGGCTCACAACTCGCGGTCTCGGATTCCATATTCCTACTGGACTGTGAGAGGCCACCGTGCGCCCTAGTATATCTACTTTATATACATGTGCACATGCTCCTACTCGTCCAAAATACTTACAAGACGACGAATCGTGGCCTAAACTCATTTTAACCGAAAATACGGAAAATAAGAACTAAACATGCTATTTTTTTCAAAACCATTCAAATACCAAGTTTCTTACTTGGGTACATTTGTAACCATAAATACATAGACTCATGCCATTGGAAACCAATATGGAAATCAAACACATTTTGGTACGAAATCCACATTTTCATATAAATCCATCATTTATACACATACATACTCTTAAAGCCTAAACTCGTACATTTTCAAGTTTACACTTTAAAAGTATTTCCAAAATACTAAATACAACAAGTGTAGGTTAATGCCTCCATTTACAAGACAACATTAATTATATACAAGTGTGGGGCTACATATTTACTATGTGTTTACAACCAGCCCTCCCCAAAAAGTATACCTTCTATACCCAAAAGATCCTCTCAAGCTATCCGCCTACGCGAGCTCTTTGCCCTTCGCGCAATCTGAAAAGAGGGCAACAAGAGTAGTGAGTTAAAGAGACTCAGCGAGCGGCACATTGTCGTCCTCCTCAGGAGCATCAATGTGACACCACACAAATAACATATAGAGACAACAAACATAATCACAAGATGCAAATCATAAAATCACAATCGCATCCAAAGTGATACGATCCTGACCCGAGCAAAGACGAATGAAGACTGAACCGAGGTATCGGGTGGATTAGCCGAGGTGTCAGACGTGCTAACTGAAGTATGGGGTCTAGACCAAGACTCAACCGAGTCATTTATCAATCCAGCCAAGGTGTCGGAAGTCTCAACCGAGACGACAAGACAAGAGATCGGATCGCACATGATATCGGATGTCGGAAAGGGAACGAACGCTTCACAAGTTTCAGTCCCCAGCGGACCAATTACTAGATCCCGAGCTCGGCAAGCCGAGGTCGTCTTTATTTACGGGCTAATTAAAAGTATCTGGGCCGAGACAAGCGAAGCACCAGTTACTGAGCCTTGCATCTTAATAACCATTCGAGTCTTGAAAACCCGAGGCTTGAGTGAGCATGGCCGAGGTGGTGCAGTGGCCGAGGTGGGCATGGCCGAGGTGGGTCTTTGCCGAGGTCGTCTTTGCCGAGTTAGTCGTTATAGCCGAGGTCGTCTTTGCCGAGGTCGTCTTTATTGCCGAGGTCGTCTTGCCGAGACAATGCCGAGGTCGTCTTGCCGAGGTAGTCCCTTTTCTTGGAATGCTATGACGACAATGAGAAAGGGTTGAAACGCCAGAGATGACAATGGAAGCGAAGCGCCAGAGACGGATTCCTGAGCACTTAATTATCTAGAGTCTAGCGTTAACTTTTAATGCAGGTTTAATTTCGTTAGTTTCCAAAGACTTCATTTATTTTACTGCATTTCCCTGAAGATGACTAGATACAATGTATTTGGAATGTACTTATTGTAACTCTTTATAAATACCCCATTGAGGATGAATGAAAGATCTTTTGGCAGATCAAATTTGTGAAGTTAGAGAAACTCGTTTGGTTTCTTTTTCAGAACTTAGGACTTTCGGTTTGTCCCCGTGGCGTCCACCCACCGAACTTATCCAATCGATCACCCGTATTCGATTGTGGGCGTTCAAAAGGCATATACCAAGGTTCTTACCTCTCTATAGGTAACGGGTCAGAGGTGCCTGCATATTCCAAGGTTCTTGCCTCTTATATAGGCAACGGGTCGGCGGAAGCCAAACCCAACGGGAAAGTTATCCAAGTATTTTATCTTAGGTTTATTTTCATTTCACCTGAAAATTTACCTAAAGATAGATCTGAGTAAGTTTCGGCTAAGAATTATCCTTTCCGCAACCTTAATTCGTATCATTTGTATCAGAGTCTCAGTTTTAGGTCAGGTTATTGTGTTATTTTGTTTGTGAAAAGTTTCTATTCTTTCGGCTAAGTTTAAAAAAAAAAAAAAAAAAAGAGCCGAAAATAAACCAAAAAAAAAAAAAAGTGAAGATTGAAAAGTTGTTTGGTTTGGCATTTTAAAAGATCTTTGTTTTGGTTTGACGCATTGGAATTTTGTTGGAAATCGAAAATCCGAAAACCGAAAGGAGAAGTTTTTGAACTTTGTTTGTTTTTATCTCCACAAAAAATACAGCAGATTGTTTGTGATTTCTTGGTGATTGTTTGATCAGACCCTTAACTGTCCCTAGTTGACTTAGAACCGACAGAGAAGTTCTCAAGAGTGGTAAAAGGCAGTGTGGTGAGCACAATTGGAGGGTAAAAGCCGTTGAAGTGCACCACGAGTGCTTTTGAGTGAAAATCCACGTGAGGGAGTAAGTGAGATCAGTTGTTTTTATTTTAAACATTCTTTGCAGGATCATGTCTCATAATTCAAGAGCATCCAACAAATTGGAAGAAGTTGAAACCCAAACTCCTGATGGAAGCAATGACTGGGAGAAATGAGCGGTTATGGCACCCGATACAGGAGCGATTAGATCGGTTGAAGAGCACGGCCGAGACCACTCGTCGTAACAAACCAGTTCGTAGACAAGAAGAAAAATCATCAAAGGCTTCCCCGAGATGAAGATTTTGATTCTTTCAGTAAGGTTTGGAAGAGGGGAAAACTACCGAGGTGATCACTACCGAGGTGATCGCATCCGAGGTGTTAGAGATCGGGACAACAGGACAACCGAGATAACCGGATCGAGAAGACAACAATCTCGGTAATATCAAATTTAAAAATTCCAGCATTTTCAGGAAAGAACGATCCCGAGGCATATCTGGAGTAGGAAAAGAAGATCGAGTTAGTATTTGATTGCCACCGATATTCGGTCAGCTCAAAAAGGTAAAACTCGTGCCATTGAGTTTACTGACTATGGCTATAGGTAAGTGGGATCAGTTTAACATAATTAGGAGGAGAAGCGGAGCGCGTCCCATCGAGACTTGAGCTGAAATGAAAGAAGTAATGAGAAGCGTTTCTGCCGAGTCATTACTACCGAGGTCTTATCAGAAGTTGCAGGACCTCAAGAAAGGCGCCGAAGTGTAGAAGACAATTACAAGGAGATGGAGATCACTATGATCGGGCTAATATCGAAGAAAGATCGTGAGTCTACAATGGCGAGATTTTTGAGTGGGCTTAAACCGAGACATTGCTAATGCTGGTGGAGTTACAACATTATATCGAGCTAGAAGATATGGTACACGTCGCTTATCAAAAGGGAGAATCAGCTTAAGAGGAAGGGTACAATCGCAAGAACGATCCGAGTTCGAACTCCTTGGAAGAAGTCGAACTACCGCGAAGAAGGAAGAGAAGCCACAAGCGAGCAAACTCAATTCGGTTCCCAGGTCAGTTAAAAAAGGTTAGCACGACTACCCGAGACCTAAAGTACGCGAATTCAAGTGTTTTAAATGTTCTGGTAGAGGACACATTGCCAATCAATGTCGAACCAAGGGTTTATTGATACTGCTTGAGAATGGCGATATCGAGAACTGACTGGGGAGATGAGACTACTCTAATGCCGCTCTAGAAAGAAGACGAGGCTGAAGAAATGGACCTGCTCAGGGAGAACTACTAAGTGACCGCCGAGCTCTCAATATCAATTATCACTAATGACAACCGAGGGTGCAACGGAGAATATATTCCATACACGATGCCATATACAAAATAAGGTAATCAACATGATTATTGGATCGGCGGGAGTTTTGCACCAATGTAGCTAGTACTTTGTGGTTGAGAAACTGGGTTGCCGACAAGCAAACACCCCGACCTTAACAAACTACAGTGGCTGAATGATAGTGGTGAGGTCAAGGTTAACCGACCAAGTTCTAATTCCGTTCCGCATCGGAAAATACGAGGATGACGGTGACAGTGAATGTAGTGCCGTGCTAGCTGGTCCACATACTTGTTAGGCCGACCCTGGCATTCGACCGACGTGCGTAACATGAATGGCTATAACCAAACCGATATTCCTTTACTTTTCAAGAATCGAACGTCAATTCTCGTACCCTTTGACACCAAAGGAGATTCCATGAGGATCAAGATGAGAATCCAACAACAAGAGAAGAGAAAGGAGTGGAAAAAATAGTTTTGGTGAGTGTAATGAGAGAAAAAGGTGAAAGAGTACGAGAGAAAATTTGAAAAATTGAGGTAAAAACAGAGAGAAGAGAAAATAGCTTTGTTGGCGAGAGTACTAACGTTTTTCCTATTTCTTCTTCTAGTTCTTTGGATTGTTTATTGCAGGAAAGTTGTTCGAGAGAAGATTCCCACGATCTACTATTAATACAGGAGGTTGAGCAAATGCGAGATTTTGTAAACCACCCCAAGGAGACAAAGGAACTACAAGATAAAGAGCTAGTGGAACAAACGTGCCATCCAAGGAATTTTGGACTCATAGAAAGGAAAGAAACATGGCAAACTGAAGAAGGACCAAGCAACCTATCACACGATAACGGTAAATGTGATTGAATAGTTTACGAAATATGCCATTACCTCATCATCTTGATAACTGTTTTTGAAAGCATGTCACGTCTTTATCATGTTAATTAGCAACAGATTAA
The DNA here is from genome assembly GCA_002076135.1 of Xerophyta viscosa. Classification (NCBI taxonomy): domain Eukaryota; kingdom Viridiplantae; phylum Streptophyta; class Magnoliopsida; order Pandanales; family Velloziaceae; genus Xerophyta; species Xerophyta viscosa. The sequence goes on along the minus strand of MJHO01000472.1, from coordinate 52,380 downwards.
GTTGATTGAATCATATTGTTTTGTCATTGTCCACTGATTTGGTAAGTACACCATCGTTATATCATTTGTCGTGATATCATGTTAATTGGTTTGCATAACGTTTATGCAATTGATTTGAGGAATAGATACTTCCGTAGAGGAAGTAAAAGAAGGAATTGGATGGAACCATAATGTTTAAAATCAAGCATTTGATACATGAATGATATTTATGCTATTTGTTGATAAAACATGCGACCGGTTCTGTTATCAACATACTTTACATCGTTCACATGCAGACTTGTTATATTTGGTATTTCTGATAACCATTCAGTTGAATTAAGAAAATAGACATCTGCCGAGGATTGAAAGAGACTATGGATGGAAAATATTGTTAGAGTTAAGTGTGGAATATATGGGTGGATGTTCATACCATTTTCTGTTACAAACATAGCACAAGTTCTTTCAATGCGTATAACGACCCATGCTTTAGATCATTCATATGCATACTTGATGTTATTGATGATTTATAGCATTCATTGGTTAAAGGCACTGTGAGAATTGCAGCCACTTATACATTGTACTAACCTGACAAAGCGCAACGTTGGTACGGAAAAGTTTTGCGTTCCTTTGTTTTTGTGATTAGGGCACACAGGAATTACAGAATGGGCAAAGAGGCTAACATGTTGCAAGCAAGAATGGAAATCTCACAAAGCAAATAGGTCGGCCATAGAATTGTATGCTAACCCAAATCGATGAGGAGAAATCCGAGAGAAGGAAAAAGGTCAAGACTGGCCGACATGAGATCAGTTACCGAGGTTCGAAACTTTCCATGACTCGCAAGTTTCTACAGACGTTTTGGTAAAGGAACTTCGCACTATTGCCGCACCCTTGACCGCGGTTTATCAAAAAGAACATGGAATTCAAATGGGGAGATGTGCAAGAGAACGCCTTTCAAGCTCTTAAGGGAAGTTTAACACAAGCCCCTGTCCTTGTTTTATCTGATTTCTATAACCCATTCGAAGTTGAATGTGATGCATATGATGTAGGTCCAGATTTGAGGACAAATCTTTTTGAAAGAGGAAAGGAATGATACGATCCTGACCGAGCAAAGCACCGAATGAAGACTCAACCGAGGTATCGGGTGGATTAGCCAAGGTGTCAGACGTGCTAACTGAAGTATGGGGTCTAGACAAAGACTTCAACCGAGTCCATTTATCAATCCAGCCAAGGTGTCGCGAAGTCTCAAGCCGAGACGCAAGACAAGAGATCGGATCGCACATGATATCGGGTTGTCGGAAAGGGAACGAACGCTTCACAAGTTTCAGTCCCCAGCGGACCAATTACTAGATCCCGAGTCGGCAAGCCGAGGTGACACTTTACGGGCTAATAAAAGTACTGGGCCGAGACAAGCGAAGCACCAGTTTACTGAGCCTTGCATCTTAATTAACATTCGAGTTCTTTGAACCCGAGGCTGAGGTCTGAGCATGGCCGAGGGAGGGCATGGCCGAGGTGGGCATGCCGAGGTGAGCATGCCGAGGTGGGCATGCCGAGATAGTCTTTGCCGAGGGTCGTCTTGCCGAGTTAGTCGTTATACCGAGGTCGTCTTTTGGCCGAGGTCGTCTTTAATTGCCGAGGTCGTCTGCCGGACGCAATGCCGAGGTCGTCTTGGCCGAAGGTAGTCTTTTCTGAGAATGATATGACGACATGAGAAGGTGAAACGCCAGAGATGACATGGGAAGCGAAGCGCCAGAGACGGATTCCTGAGACCTTAATGTATCTAGAGTCTAGCGTTACTTTAATGCAGAGTTTAATTATCCGTTAGTTCCAAAGACTTCATTTATTTTACTGGCATTTCTCGAGATGACTGATACAATGTATTTGGAATGTAAATTAATTGTAACTTCTTTATAAATACCCCCATTGAGGATGAATGAAAGATCTTTTGGCAGATCAAATTTGTGAGTTTAGAGAAAACTCGTTGGTTCTTTTTCAGAACTAGGACTTATCGGTTTGTCCGTGGCGTCCACACCGAACTTATCAATCGATCTCCTGTATTCGATTGTGGCGTTCAAAGGCATATACCAAGGTTCTTACCTCTCTATAGGTAACGGGTCGAGGTGCCTGGCATATTCCAAGGTTCTTGCCTCTTATATAGGCAACGGGTCGCGGAGCCAAACCCACGGGAAAGTTATCCAAGTATTTTATCTTAGTTTTATTTTCATTTCACCTGAATTTACCTAGATAGATCTGAGTAGCTTCGGCTAGAATTATCCTTTCCGCAACCTTATTCGTATCACAAAGTTTTTGCAATCATGGCAAGGTACCACCCGACTAACCAATTATGCATAATCTTATTAGTTAAGTCAGCGTGTAACACTAACCCTAAATAAAGTCAGTCCTCTTATATTTTCGTTCTGATAGAGCGGACCAGCACTAGAGACTGTCTCCCGAGGCCGAGGGAACCTATAATCCATCCTCGCTACCCGAGATAGTCCTCTCAATGCGAGCTCTATCCGCTATGCTACCAAGGTCTTAGTACGCGCCGCCGGGCAGTCCACACGACTACAGAACCTACGGTGATGGCGACCCCACAGCGCAAAATGGGAGCTACTCGGACTCTTTACACCTTATACAACCGAGCCTCCCACTCGCAGCTGCCGCCTGGGCCAATGAGCGACTTCAAACTGCGTTCAACGACCTCCCTAGAGGCATCATTCATTAATTGTGCTTATGTTCTAATTGGTCTATCGTTTCCCATCCCCAAGTCCTAGCCCTCCGGGTGTCGTTTCAACCGTTCTAGGCTCCGTATCCGAGGTTTGACGACCAATGTCAAACATCACAAGGCCCCATAGGCAAGCACACCAAATCATACGAGTGTCACAAAGGTACTTTACCCCACTCGGTTTTACAAGCTCAAAGCATACAAGGCATCCCTTTTTGGATTAACCCTAGGTCACACAATTCAAATGTCTCTAGAGTCATTTACTCTACATTCGCGTATAATCATATTGTCATACTACATTAGCATGAACATCAACATTTAGTAGCATCCACACAATGTCCAAAACATTGGCTACAACACATGTACATAATCATGAAGTACATTTCCACATCGCTAGCATATCATTGTCATATGAGCATCATATAAACATGTTAAGCATGATCTCATAGCAACAAACAACACATCTAGGGTTTATAACCCGGCGTAGTATGAATATCATATAATCATCATACTAAGCACAAAATTCACGTAATAAACAAGCTAGCATTCCAAGCATATCGCAAACAAGACTCGGTGCAAACCGCTCACCTCGAAAACTCAAGAATCACGTAGTCCTCACCACAACACTCCACCGAAATGCAAGAAATCCAAGTCTTCGCGTAAAGGAGAACCAGGAGAGTAAGGAAATCAAGTTTAATTCAAGAAAAATCAAAGAAATAGAGATGAGGACCTAAGAGGCTTACCTAGGGCTCCTAGAAGCTCGAGCTCGCAGGTGGAAGGATGGAAATAACCCCAAACAACACAAACAACAAGTCCTCACCTACTTTACCTACTCCGATCGGTCGACCGAAAACCCTGAAACCAGCAAAAACATAATTGTATTTCAGCACTCAGTCGACTCGACTCGAAACGCACACTCACACCGACAAGTCCGATACTAGGCTAGCCCGCCCACGATATGGTTACACAAGCGAAAATGCCATGCAAGTGAAATTCGAGGACACATGCAAATATTCACATGAATACACAAGCATGCCAACAAACATAATGCGAAAACAAAACCGAACATGGACCTCACAGTTTTCCTGTGCTTGCTATTGATAGAATTTTTTCAGGTTACTCGCATGCCAGGTATGGGGAATAGTGGTTCCATCCATACGATTGAGTCTGTAAGATCTTTGCTGATGCGAGCACGATGAGTATGACCACCAAAGGAATGGAGGAGGATGTTCGAAACTCAGTTGATTCACGTATATGGGACCGAGCTAGAAAGTTCATGAAGATATTTCATGGGCTAAATTGGAGTATTTGGGCCAACCCAAGGGTACGTGAGATATTTCGGAGTGTTCTCAACAAAAGGTTCAAGTCTAAGTCCATATTCAAGTTCGTTACAATTAATTGGGCCACACTCATCTTTATTCGGTTCAAATTGAAGTCAAGCAAGATGGTTATTATATTTCTCGTTTGGCTAAAATATTCAACGAGGAGAGGAAAGTATTTCGGCCATATTGTTCAACATGCAACGCCGGACACATATTTACATGTTTGTTACAAGATATCAAGATATTTCAAGATCTTCAAGATATTCAAAGATCTCAAGAGTTGGGAGATTTTTCCAAGATTTGAAGATATTCAAGATTTTCCAAAATCTCAAGATATTAGAGATATTCTAAGATCTGAAAATATTCCAAATATTCCAAATATTCCAAGATTTCAAGATGTAGGAGATTTTTCAAGATTTGAAGATATTCAAGATTTTCCGAGATCTCAAGATATTGAAGATATTCAAGAATTTTTAAGATCTCAAGATATTGGAGATTTTCAAGATCCTAAAGATACTGAACATTTTTGAAGATTCTTGATAACTCATTATGCATGGGCAGCCAAATTTTGATAATTTTGGTTTTAAATTGGTTAGTTAGTTGGACTGGCCTCCTTAAGGGTTGTTAGGATTTGTTTAGCTTAAATTTGGCCACCCTTTGTTTTGACTCTCATAAAATTTTGGCCACCTAGGAAATTGTGTCATCCTAGCAAATCTTTTTAAGATTTTAGGAGATTTAGGTAGATTTTAATTATCTAGTCTTTAGAAGATTTAGATTTTTACTTTATTCTCTAGGATTTAGGTTATTTATAACCTATAAATACCCCTTTGAGGGCATCAATGAAAACAACTTGTGTGTTCATTGTTACGAGGTTTAAGAAATCTTTTTGGTTCTTTTAGAACTCTAGGACTTATCGGAGAGATCCGTGGCATCCACCACCGGACTTATCAATCGAACTTTTCCGTAGTCGATTGTGATGTCCAAGGCGTATACCGACGGTTCTTGCCTCTCTCTATAGGCAACGGGTCTAGGTGCCGGAGTATTCTGAAGGTTCTTGCCTCCTTATAGACAAGAGTCGAGGAGCCAACCCACGGGAGTTATCGATAGAATAGAATAGCTTAGTAGTAGTTTTAGCTTGCCTGATTCTAGAAGTCTTGGGAACCTTCGACAATCAAATCGAAGGATTGGTGCAACAAGCGAATCGGAACAAGTCGAGTGCGGATTTGAGGAGCACAGAATTGCATTATCTACCCTTTCACTTGAGTGATTTGGAAGGGTCCATCCAATTTGGGGCCTACTTTTTTATTACTTGGATATTGAATACCCAGGATTTTTCACAACACCAAATCTTCTTACTTGAATTCACGGGGCTTTACTCGGCGATTGTGATATTTAGCCATTGGACATTGATACGCCTCTACCCGCATAGCTGCTTCGTCCCTTTTTTCGTCGATAAGGTTGAGCTCGATTATGATTTTCTCGTCATTGGATTCAGCTTGCTCAGTGTTCTCCCACTCCGTTCCATACACCAAGTTGAAAGGCTTCTCCAGTGGTCAGCTTCCCACTTTCTCCTCTAGGGTAGATCGTAACCCCGGTATGCCCACAATCCTGTTCGTTGTCATCCAAAAATTGCCCGGGTTTGAGCTAACACGACGGTTCTAATGACATTTTCATGTTTTTGTTTGCTTTTAACACTTTGCATACTACCATACTGATTTAATATGCATTTTTCTAAAAAATTGCCGCAGTTTGCTTTGTCGGAAAATGTTTCTTGTGTAACTTTATTTTGTATGGGTTAAATTTTCTCCAGAAAAATTTGCTTCCGTATGAGTCATCTTGCATAGGTTGCTTCATTCCATCGTGATTGTTGTATTGTGTCATTTTTCTATCTTGCTTCCACCACGTCTGTGTTTTGTTTTTCACCAATCAAAATATGTGTTTTCTAAACAAGTCAGTGAAAGAGTAAATGCCTTAAAAACCAATTATATTTGATATATTGGCGCACACACACTTTATTATAAACATGTTTTGTTTATTTATTTGTTTAATTATGGTTATTTGTATTTATCGCATCATCATATTTTGTGTGTGTTTATGAATACATGTGATAAACCCCATGGACAAGGACAATAGATTTAGGATCATGATAATGAGACCTAATATCTTATAAACCTAAGTTCAAAATACTCTTGGTCATAGGTGCATTGAGTAGGGGCTCAATAGTACCGCAAAGACTACTACGCAATTTACTGTCTCATATGTTAGAGTAGTGATCTCATTACTACAAGTGTAGTTGACACTGAAGTGTGTAGATGCTCATTAGTTGAATGAGTTCACCGAATTGACTCGCTGAAAGAACACCAATAGAATTAGTCAATGGTGATTCTTTACTGTGATAGTTGTGCCTTGATAGTTTGACTTGAGGATGCCATAGTATCTTATGTGTAGAATATTTATACTTTAGTGTATATCCAAGTACAGCTCAGCTGTACACGGGTGCCATCTGGGTATAGATTTTCGCACATAAAGATAGATGAGAACCAATATAGAATTTGTCACCTTTTAGTAAGGAGGAGAACATCCTATGTGTCTTTAACATGGAACTAGCTCAGAAAATCCTTAGCCTAGATACGATGTGAATTAAGAAGAGTTCTTAATGTCACAACAGAGCTAATTTATTAAGATAGATACATATGACCGAGCAGATTTAGAGTTTTACTAATATCCATACTTTAAGCTTGATCGGAATGTTAGAAACAAACAGAAGGATTATTCTAGGGCATGATAACTATTCACATAAAAGGTTTCTATAATGAATATAATATTCATACCACACAGATGGTCATGGCATGCTGCTAGATATCAACCATGATCTGTGGATAAATATTATTAGTTGGTTGAACTAAATATTTATTAGTTGGTCGAATTAACTATTTATTCACTGGCGTGGTACTAAACTTAATGGGTCACACTTAAATGAGACACGATCGCGAAAATCGAATTGTTGTACTTGGTGGGGCTGCTTTTGCCAAAACAGTTTTGGAGGTCCGACGCTTTTGTAAATCAAGCAGGGTTTGATTTTGCAAAAATGCAATTTGTGTAATACGTGAAAAACCATTATTTTTCTACGCGGACGAATGCGAAGCGGCGGCCGTTTGACGGCCGACCGCGTGCGTTGAGAATTTTGAACGCTGCTAGCACGCTATGTATCTCTCGCACACGCGGTCTTCTCAAAGGTTAAAACCGAGCTCAAGCACCCATCGTCGGTGATGGAAAGTGCAGTACAAGATGGAGATATCTCAGCCGACCTCGTTAATCCACCAAACCTCCTCAAAACGTACCCTCGACCTTAATCTCGGCTTCTCTACCGGCTGACGACGAAAGCGGAGCTGTTGAACGGCGCCGGTGGTGACGGGTTGTTCGTGGTGGCACGACCGACCGACAAAACCGAACTCCGGTGAACGACGGCAGCTGGCGCCTCGTTTGCAAGCTTACGTGACGAAGACGAACTGTGGACGGTGGTCGAGAGGTGCTGCAGCGGACGGACGACAGCGAAAATCCGCGATCGCCTTTTCGGGCGTTAACGGGTTGAACATGACGATAACGGGTTCGGGTTTTGACCGCGACCTGTTAAGCTATTTTATACACCATAAAGAGGTAAAAATTCGTTAGCAGGTTTCAGGTTTGACCTGCAGACCCGTTAAGACCGAAAATCTGTTTAAAGACTAAAACGGATTCTAAACGGACTCGAGTTGGACCCGGTGGCTTGTTTAGGAAGTTTGTTATTTAATTTGATTAAATCATATCCGGCTTTATAATTATCTCAGCATGGATTACCATTAGAGGCCAAGTACGTTCGCGGCTAAATTCATCGAAACCACATTTGCTTATGGAGTATACAAGGTAACCAATAAACTAGTCGACACGATTTGTAGCATGATAGGACCGAATAAATTAATTAGATTAATTTATTCTATCATGTGGTTTATCATGTATATACAATGCATATGATGTTACGATTATTTTAGCATGCCAACGAGATCCTGTTTCGGATTTTACGGGCAATATTATAAAATTTTTAAATTTCCGTTGTGCATTTTATGTATTGATTTATCCCGTAACCCAACAGTTAGCTTCTTTCTTTTCGTTATGAGAAAAATCCTCCGTTTGAACCTCTACAGTTGGACGTTTATCTTTTGAAGCAAAACCTTTTTTCAAAAATTAAAATTGTCCTAGTTTGGATCTAGGTCAAATATGATTTTTTTAAGAGAGGTTCTTTATAAAGTATGTTATTTCTTAAGGAAATGTAGGGATCGTGGCTTCTGCGGAGTGTATTTGTCAAGATGTATGTTCTTAGTTTAAAAATAGCAAGTAAGAAAGAATTTTGCAACTTCTGCCCTAGCTAATATTGCCTAGGCCGTCTGTTCGGATTTTCAAATTGGCGGGCTCCTTTTGAATGTCCCACAATACCTGCACGAGTTTGATTATGATGTCTTGGTGAGGTTCTCAAAATTTTTGTCATGAGTTCTTTCGTAAGATTCATATTGAATGTTAACAGGTGTAACTGAGCTTCCGAATGAGCCTTCACTTGAGAAACTTCACAAATGCATAGGTCATTTAGTGTAATTAAACACATACTGATGTGATCTCTAACCAACAGATGTCGGGTGTTGGCTCATTCGAGGTGTTAGACGTTGGTTCTGCCGAGGTTTCAGACGTCGGCTCTGCCGAGGTGTCAAACGTCGGTTCAGCCGAGGACACGGACGTCGATGTCAGATCAATCGTGATATTGGGTGTCGGCTCAACCAACAGGATCAAAGACGACACTAAATGAATTTATGTTCCATTCGGAAAAATCACTAGAGGTCGGGCTAGACGAGCCAAAGAATCACTACAAGGAATGATAACTGATGAGGACAAGGACACAAAGGACTCGATTGACACAAGAAGCGCTATCAATGAGGACTCGGAGCGCATTCAAGTTCCAGTTGGACCTATTACAAGGACTTATTCAAGGACTTTGGCCGAGGCAAGCAAGATCAAGCACAAAGAACATAATCATGTCATGATGATCCAAATCTTAGAGCCTAACTAAGGTTCAAGTTAGAGCTAGGGCACATCTTGGCAGGAGGATATCTTGAGAATTTGGCTAGTATCCACAATTCGGCTAAAGTGTTCAAGAAGGCATGTACAACATCCAAAAATCGGCTAAGCTACTTTAAAGCCGAAATATTTTCAATTCGGTTAAGGAGAATCCTAGGGCCGGCCACATGTGCTTCCCTAAATCTTATTTTCCTAGTTTTCTTAGATTTTCTAGATTTCCTCTTGAAGAAAATTTCGGCCCTAGGGTTTATGGTAGGTAATAATTCGGCCAAACAAAGCCATTAGGGCCTGCCACCCTCTCATGCACTCTATAAGTACCCCTTTGGGGCATCAATGCAAATCAACTTGTGTGTTCATTGTTGTGAGATTTAAGAAATCACTTTAGTTCTTTTAGAACTCTAGGACTTTTCGGAGAGATCTGTGGCACCACCGGACTTTTGAGTGCCTAAACCCAGCTTCTCCCCCATCAGCTTGCTTGCCACATTTA
>MJHO01000472.1:0-31833 GCA_002076135.1 Xerophyta viscosa | reverse complement strand
ATTTTCTTTAAATTGAGAAAATGTATTTCCGGATGTCGCGGCCCGGGGGCTCGGGTCGTGACATTAAGAGGTGAGCGGGATGCATCGTGCTTTGTTTTAGTTTGTGGCAAGTGAAAGCATGCTATTTATGTAAAGTGTCTTGATTAATGTGATGTTATGATGTGATTAGTGCTATTGCCGGGTAATGTACCCTAGCATGTGATGTGGAAATGCGATGAAATAATGGTTATGTTTTAGTATGTGGTTTATATGATGAAATATGTGCTAATCATGCTTGTGATACCATATGATGTGCATGAGAGTTAGTACTTGGATCATGTACTTGGCATGAATGCTTTCAATGTTGATGATAATGCTTTTATCCACCCAGAATGAGTAAATGAATGACATATTCTATTGGTACTCGTGGTGGAATGCTTATCATGCTTGACACGGCTTGGTGTCAAATTGTGGTTAATGAGTATGAGAGAAATTTACTCTAGATGATACTCATTATTGACTTTGTGGTTTCCTGGCGCTCGTAAGTTGTGTTCGCCGAGATCGGCTGGCAGATGCCATGTGCCAGAAGGATCGGGTGCGGACGTAAATTGACTAGAGTGATAGGAACCAGTTGTTGTTGAGAGCCTTATGTAAAAAAACACTAAGGCTAAGACATGTTGCCACTATGAGAGGCTGGTGGGCGTAGATTGTGCACCTCTTGGCCCAGGTGACTGCTACGTTTGCGAGGCTCGGCGTGGCGACGACCCAGTCGATTCGAGTCTTTCCCATTTTTGCGCTATGGGACTGCTTCCACTGTAGGGGTGTTGGTCCGCATGTGTGCACCGCCGAGATGCCAAGACCTTGTTACCGGGCAGAGTTATCCTTCGTAGAGACATTCCTGAGATCTAGGGCTGTGGTATAGGTTGTCCTTGGCTTAGAAACATAATCTCTTCGGAGCACCTTCACACCGGAGAGGTTGGCCTGAATCTTTATAGCGGAGATCGTCAGATTGCATGGTGTGCTGTGGAGTATCGTATCGGACCGTGATCTCCGTTTCACATCGCGCTTTTGGAGAGCATTTCAGCACCAGATGGGTACTGATATGAGGTTTAGCACTGCATATCATCCGCAGACAGATGGGCAGTCAGAGGGGACTATTCAGACTTTGGAGGATATGCTACAAGCTTCTGCATTTGATTTCAGTGGTAGTTAGGACGAATACTTGTCTCTGGTTGAGTTCGCCTACAACAATAGCTACCACAGTAGTATCGGCATGGCGCCCCACGAGGCTCTATATGGCAGGCAATACCGTACACCCTTGTTCTGGGACGATATGGTAGATACGGAGGCTCTGAGTACCGACATTGTTGAGGAAGCTAACCAAAAGATCAAAGTGATTCGTCAGCGACTCGACACCGTACAGTTCCGTCAGAAATCGTATGCAGATCGGTGCCGTCGAGCGTTGGAGTTTCAGGTTGATGACATAGTCTTTATTCGGGTATCGCCACTGAAAGCGGTACAATGTTTTGGTATGAAGGGCAAGCTGAGTCCGAGGTTCATTGGTCATTTCAGGGTTATCGAGCGGATCGGCATGCAGCATACAGATTAGAGTTACCGGAGTGGCTTTCGCATGTCCACGACGTTTTCCATGTCACGATGTTGCGGAAGTACTTGGGTGACCCGTCCCAAGCTACTTCGTCGTCGTCGCGCCCCATTCAAGAAGATCTCACCTATGAGGAGCGTCCGGTTCGAATTCTCGACCGGAAGGACAAGGTCTTGAGGAACAAGACGGTTCCCCTGGTCAAGGTTCTTTGGCGCAATCAGCGGTTCAAGGAGGCTATCTGGGAACCGGAGGCTGACATGCGTGCCCGTTTTCCTTACTTTTTTTATTTGGAGGACCGAATTCCTTAAGTGGGGAGGGTTGTGAGGTTCGTTGTTGTTAACACCTCATTTTGTCCGGCTCGCTAATTTGCGTACAACGTCGACCCAAATGCATAGCTCGGCTCAGTTAAGCTCAACCAAGTCTAATTTGGGTCCAATTAAGCTAAATAGGCCTATCGAGCTCGATTAAATCGAATTTGACTTGATTGGATTCATTGGACTCATTTAGTTTAATTTGGCCCAATTAAATATACAATTATGATTTGTTTCATGTTATTAACGCGAGCCAATTTCGATTGGGCTTGACATTTTTGCAAATAAACCCAGACATTTCAAATATTACAAATAAGCCCAAACACGCGTTTTTTTTTAGAAAAGCAGGCGAGTCCCTGTGAGAGCGAGCACACCCGGGCGCGGTCGGTTTTGGAACCGACCGAGTCGGTTTCGAAATCGACCGAGCCGGATTAGTCAGGACCGAGCTATTTTAGCATAGACCGAGCTAAATTGCATTTTGATCGAGCCACGTTCAATTTTGACCGAGCCAACTTGCTACAAACGAAGTCATTTAGGTACCAAACAACTAATTTTGCATTTTAATTCAATTTTATCAAGTTTTAAGTCAAGAAATTGAGGATCAAGTTATTTTCAAGAACAAAGAAATAATGTTTTAAGCTTAATAAGTTGGAGTTAGAGTGAGGCGGTTTAACCGATCTTTAGATCTCAACTGAATATTTTTCTAAATCAATATTTTTTAAAGAACAAAAGATTTTTAAAACGTTAATAAAGTTAAGGCTAGAGTGAAGCGGTTTAACCGTTCATTACGCCTAAAAGTATGATTTTTTCAAGCTCTAAACATTTTCAAGAATAAAAGTTTTTGTTAAAATTTAAACAAAAGTTAAGGCTAGGGTGAGGTGGTTTTACTGATCTTTACGCTTTATCTAAAAACTTAAAAACTTAAAGCAGGGCAAGGTGGTTAACTAAGCTCCGAGATTAAAGTGAGGTGGTTTATCCGACCTTTATATCTCTAAATATTTATAAAGGGGGCGATGAAGAGAAAATGGAAACGCACTGAGCCCACTTAACAAAAATAAGATTTTCTCCCACCAAGGAATAAAAATAGGAGCACGACGTAGGATTTCGACACCTAGGATAAGATATTATCGTTAAAGTTAGGATGAGGCGGCTTAACCGATTCTTGCACTTTAGTGATATTTTATAATATTTTTAAGTAGGAATAAGGAAAGGATCTTACTTTAAATAAGTTTAAATCACTTAGTTAAGCGTACCCTCCGGAAGGGCGCTATGGGTGTCCTGTCTTCCCCACCATTCCCCACACGTAACCGACGACGAACCCAAAAGGAATCTCTAAGTTGCCTTTATCCCATTTCCTATTTTCATTAAAAATTTAATGGTGCACACCAAACCTTTCTTTCCTCCATTCCGGAAGAGGTCGTCAACAGGATGACGACTTCGCTGGGACCCGTCAGGCTCATTTTCACTAAGTGGTTTTAAAATTGTTAAATAAGATTTTTACCAAGTTTTAGGATTTACAAATAAAGCAATAAAGGTTTATTTTTAGCATTATTTTAATGTCATTTATGTTATGCTCTTTACGCTTTCTAGCACATAGATAATCATCAAGAGCATGTTTATTTTCTTGTCAAGCATACGCATACCCTCAGGCCTCGACCCGGCCTTAAGATCTGGGACAATATCGAAGCTCGTGTGCAATGCATATGAGTAGTCGTAAAACCCAGCCCTAGCCTAGCCCATATGTTACCTGAGTAGTACTAGGCCTAACGGACTATGTATGTTTGCAACCTGTGAAAACTCAGCAATAACGGGTTATTAGAAACCAGTCAATATAGGGGAACCCATAGATTGCTTACCCTCATATAGCGACATATATCATGAAAATAAGGCATACATCATGTAAATAAGACAGCATACAGAATAAGATTCTGAGCTTTTTTTTGTACAGATTGTTTTAAACATTTTTCATTTAAAATTCTTCTCTTTTAAATAAAAATGTTCATTTTAAAACCCATGCTTATTCTCAGGCTAGAAAATCAATGGCGCAAGAGGTCGTAACAATGCATATCCACCATACCACCGTGAATACTAGGATACTTAAGCAGTTATTGGACGGATGACATGGACCAAGGAAGAAAAGACAAAATGTAGAGATTAGTTCGGGCCTTTGGAGGATCTGATAGATTTCGAAGTTAACTGGAATTTTATCAAGGCGTTTGCATGGTTCTAGGACTATCGCAGGAGGTGTTTTGTACTGAACGAAGCTGATTTTTGCCCTACTATTAAGGAGTACAGTATCCTTTTGAGCAGCACAGTTGCGAAATCTCCAGCTATTCATTTTCCTAATGCCGAAGAAAGGCCACCAAGATAGCTTGCCAGGCTTATGGGTAAGCCATTTTCAGCAATATCTCCATTTATACAGCAAGATACTAGTATTCGGGTAGAGATGTTGATCGCACTCAAGAATGATCTTATGGCAAAAGACGAAGCAGCAGATTACAGGATACAGACTTTTGTATTTACGATGTACGGTCTGATTATTTTTCCAAAGAAGGCGAATACTATCGATAATGAGCTATATTATCTAGTTTTTCCATGTTCCATTGCCAAGTAAATCCAGTTCCAAGTATCTTGGCAGAGACCATAACTACATTGAACAAAGTAACCAGGAACAAGAAAGGAGGCTTCAACTGTTGCGTACCATTACTACAGGTTTGGGCTTACTATCATTTTATTGAGTCCTTCGTGCACAATCCCTATTTACGTATCAAGGCACATATACAAGATGTTATGACATAAAGGAAGACAGAAGCATCGAAGAGTGGAAGGAATATTTTCGAAATTTGACTCAGCTAAGGTGGTTTGGGCAATTCATGCTGGGCACAAACCTTCAAAAGTCCTAATAAGATGTTCTCCTTATACTTGGGTCCCTTTATTTAGCCGAATTGGGACATGTGTTAGCTAATTACTCGTACTTTTCTAACGGTAAATTTCAATATAAACAGGAGCTTTTGAATATAAGGGCTGTGAGGAAAGAATTTGAAATCTGGACGAAAGAAGATCAGAACAGGAAACTGCATAAGGATGCTAATCTGATGAAGAAGAGCTGGGAACATCTCGATTATCTGCTGGTGGACTCAAACAAAGGAACTGGAAGCTGGGAAGAACCAAGTCTTATGTATATCAAAGCTCGGGAACAAGCAGCAATAACAATTCTGGCAGATAAGCAATCAAGAACTCTCAAAAGGAAGCTGAATGTCGATCAAATGGTAGAAAAAGTTATACATGAAAAGGAACAAGCTTTAAAGAAAGAGTTCGAAGATTTAGAAAGTAAAAGGGCCAGCATTTCAGAACATGTTAAACTCCTAACAACAGAACTAGATCATCTTAAACAGATGAATCAGCTACACAAATCTGATAAAAAGGAGCTCGAAGAACAGAGAGATCGAAAGGAAGAGGAGCGATGAAAATGGGAACTGACCTGCAGAGAAGAACTGAAGAAAAAGAATAAGGAGATAGCATTCCACAAGGATGAGTGCGCAAGGCTGCAGTAAATCATCGAAGAAAGACAGCAAGATTTCAACAAAGTTAGCAGCTGAGAATGAAAAGCTTCGCAAAGACAACGCCTAGCTAGCGTACAAGAAGCCGAGGACCCAGCAAGAATACGAAAGACAGATTGCTAAGATAGAAGGGGAACTAGCTTGGTACAAAGAGGAATGCCAACATGTAAACAGAGGTTTTCAAATCGCAAAGAGAGAAAGTTTCAAGTTGCTGGATACAATAAAAGAAGTTGACGACATAATGAAAGGGTATAGAAGACACAATACATCCATTGGCTAATGGAGGAATTGCGGCATAAATCAAGATGGTACGTGCTAGCCTTAAAGCATTATGTGAAAATCCGTCAGGCTTGTGATCAAGAAGCTCCAAAGTGAAGAAGTCAATCATATAGAAATATGTTCATCTTGTTAAACCTTTCTGGTGAAATCTCTGATGTAACAATGACCTGCTATAAATAAAGTATCCCTTTTTATCCCAAAATTTGTGGTGGATATGCATTGTTAGGAAAAAGCAAAGTTGATAACTTTGGTCTCTTATATAAACATGGGTCTTAAAGAAATAAAACATGATCTTTTCATTGCAGAATCATGAAAAGCTACAAAAATATCACAAATCAGACGTACAAAACAGGACCCTTAAGCAGGCTTTGGAAGAAGACATCCAACTATTAGGACAACATTAGAACTAACTGCACAAAGTTTGGAACAACCACCGAGGAATACTTCGAAGAACATCTTCATAACAGTACTAAATGAGGAGATCATCAATGCGGAAGCAGTCATGCTATAGAACGACACAACATCCGTGGGAAACAACCCCAGGATAAAGTCAACAAAAGAGAAGGAGGCATTCATGCTCAAGATCAGTTTGTCCAAAAGGGTACAAATGGACGATAAAGAATTTGACGCTAACTGGAGACAGGAACCAAAGGAAAAGCACGTGATAAGAGTCCAATCACCAGAAGCATCACTTTCGATGACTTTTTATGAATATTGCTCGTTCATGAAATGTGCCATGCTCAACAAAAAAATGAATATTAACTATCAGATCACCTAAGAAGGAAGAAGCTCGGCAACGAAGGCGTTTGAGAATACGAGGCCTACCAATACTATGGATTTCGCTCACCTAGTACATACAGGGGCAAGGATCAAGTCTACTCTCAAATTTGCTGACTATAATAAGGCTGGAGAGGAGGAAGAATACATCTTACATCATATTGCTACTGCGGACTCATCCGCCATACAATTTACACAATCGCCCTACAAGACTGCTAGCAAGGATAATTTATCAGGTAGGAAGTTATCAGGAACAATCAACAACTTACCAACATCAAGCACCTCCACATCAGCAACAGCAATGACAAACTCACTTAGTCAATAAGCAATATCCAAGCAGAAATCTTTAAGTATCTAGTCAAGAAAGAACTGATGTCTTAAGAACTTGCCAACCAATCCAGCCTGGTAGAGTCACAGGACATGGCATTGAAGGATGTTATAACTTTAAGGAACAAGATAAAGGAGCTCATCAAATGCAGGACAAATCCAACTCAACCATGGTTGAACAAAGCCCTAAAGCAGTTTTAGAAATTCCAAAGACTAATCGATCGGATATAAGATAGAAGACATCTTCAAGATTAAAGTGTTAAGCTGAAACAACAACAAAAGAAGGATCTATCCATCAGGAGGATATGTCAAGCCAGGTTATTTCAACAACAAATAAGAAACGTAGAAGCCACTTGAATTCTTTTCTCTTTTGCAAAAAAGCCGCGAGATATTTGGTTTAACTTACTGCATGTCTTAATATGTGTTTTCTATATATGCTCAGCTACATTCTTTTCAACAAGATTACTCTACATTGGAAGTAAGTTTTTAGCAATGTGTTTTGAATAATTTCTTTTCAAATTTTAAAAGGACCTCTTTTCCAGAGTACATGAACTCTCACAACCATTTTTCTCTCTCACTACCATTTTTTTCATGAACATACGATTCTGCAGATAGTAATTCGAAAATGAATGTTCTAAGCTTTAAATAATAAGAGGAATAGTTAAGCAACTTGAAAAAAAAGAAGGAAAAAGAAAAAATAGAAAAGAAATAGCATTTTTCAACAAGACAGGTAACGAGGAGGTACTTAGCAAAAAGCATTGATGTCAAATGATGGTTAAAAGTTTCCTTCCCGTGTGGGTAGAACAAACGAGACTGAAATACCAGTTACGATTTCTTCTTCTCTTTGCATCTTCAAAAGAAGGAAAAAAAAAAGAAAAGAAAAAAGAACAAGTGCAAACAACTACTCCGCGCTTAAATTATTCTATACTAGAAGTATTCATTTGAACCCAGTTTACTTTTACGTAAACGATAATTTAAAGTATGAGTATGCGAAGCACCTTAAGATGTATTTATCGAGTAACTGATCCTTCATCACCAATATCGGAATTCACGTCAAATACTATCAAGAAATGTTTAAGAAAAAAAAAGAGAAAAGAACAAAAGAACGAGAAAAAGAAAAGGAAGAGAAGGAAACACCAAAAAAAACGTTACTGTATTTGGTTCTCAATTATCAAGAAGCTACCACATAGACATTTCCATCAATGAGCTAAAATGCAATACTGCACAGTTAACTCCACTAGAAGATTTGGAAGACTTTCTCAAGACAATCAAGCATAAATGGTCTAGGAGCTCAAAATCTTACGGAAGAATTCAGGAAATAAAAGAAAATGAAAGAAGAAAGCAACATGAATTTTACAATGCTCAGAAAAATGCCCGCTAGGAAACCCGAAAGGGTGACCTAGGCAAAACTAGTTAGGGCTTAAGTTGTAAAACTTTTCTCTTATTATTTTAAAACTAGAACATGCATCTGAGAATTATACTCATGCAGAATCTACAAACTTCATTTCTCATCAAAACAAGGTTTTCTTTTACTTAGCTCCACTTTTCAGAAGCTTATACTCAAGGAAGAGGGCACTTCTTTTTTATTTGAAAAGAATTTTGCTTCAAAGTACATAATTCCAATCGTAGAGGTTCAGATAAGAGGATTTTCATCTAACGGAAAAAAACAAAACTAACTGCATAGGCGACGCACATTTTGACATGTGGTAGACAAAAACAAGAATTTCGCGTGAGAAAAGCAAGAAGAGAACAGATAAGCACAACAGGAAAGAGCAATTTTATAAGAAGATCCAAGCACAAAAAAATTGGCAGAAGTAGAAAAATCTGGAGTTCAAATTGGGGCAATTTTTCTGGTCGAAAATTTGATCAAACTGGGGCAAAATATTCTGAAGGCATAAAATGGTGGCAATTTTCTTAGCGAAAATTTGGATCATACTAAGGAAGAAGAAACATAGGAATCGCTTGAAGAGAAACATTGACATGGACAATCGTCTCAAAGCAACATCGTCCAAGAATGGACTCTTTTCTGGAAAAAAGAAATAGAAAAATCACTGAGGCTTCCTAAAGCAACCAATACAATGATCAAGGGGGGACAAGGACAACGGAAGAAATCAAGAAGAGTCCATTATCTACCAGGGATACGCTCTAAATCATCATAAGAATTCAAACAGGGGCAGTTTCTCAATGATGATTTAAGCTGAAGATTCGATTTTATCCAAACCTTGATATTTTCAGAGAAAAGAAATAGAGAAGTTAATTAAAGCAACCAGCGCAAGGATGAAGGAATATCAAGGTCAACAGATAAATCAAGGGATATCTAAATACTTTAACATCATTTGTTCAGCCCAAGCACAAGATAAGGGAAATTACATCTTCACCCCAAGGTGGGGTTATCATCATTAGCTCACCCCAAGAAAAGGTGAAATCAAGATTATCATCTGCTCACCCTAAGGTGAGGCAAAGTCAAGATCGTCATCCGCTAACCCCAAAGTAGGGTAAGGTCAAGATTATCATCCGCTCACCCCAAGGTAGGGTAGTGTCAACATCATCACCTGCTCAGCTCAAGGTAAGGTAAAATCTTCTATCGTTTTCCAAACTCAAGGTAAGGAAAAGTTTACTTCAACATTCTATATCTTCATTTTTCACCCAGGGGTAGGTTCAAACTACCATTCTTAGCATGTCATAGGGCGGCCACTGCTTTATCCAAAGGCATGATCCAAAGCGGTTTAATACTTTATCTCAAGTCCAGGGCATGGTCCAAGAGGACCATTTCCTTATCTTAAGATATGATCCAAGAAGGTTCATGATCTTATCACTCAGCACGGTCCAGGGTGGCCACTGCTTTATCCAGGCATGATCCAGGAGGTTCATGACCTTATCACTCAGCACGGTCCGGAGTGGCCACTGCTTTCTCCCAGGCATGATCTAGGAGGTTCATGACCTTATCGCTTATCTTAGCATGGTCCAAGGTGGCTACTGCTTTCTTACAGACATGATTCAAGAGGTTCATGACCTTATCGCTTATCTTAGCATGGTCCAGAGTGGCCACTGCTTTATCCAGGCATGATCCAGGAGGTTCATGACCTTATCGCTTAGCACGGTCTAGGGCGGCCACTGCTTTCTTCCAGGCATGATCAGGAGGTTCATTGACCTTATCTCAGTCAAGATCATGGTCCAGGGCGGGCCATTACTTTATCCAGGCATGATCCCATTGGGTTTTATGACCTTATCACTTATCTTAGCACAGTTCCAGGGTTGGCCACTGCTTCTCAAGCATGATCCAGGAGGTTCATGACCTATCACCTTATCGCTTAGCATTGTCCAGGGCAGCTACTGTTTTCTCCAAGTATGATCAAAGTGTTCATGACCTTACTTTTAATCTCCAGTTGTCCAAGGTAACCGCCTGCTTTACAATCCTAAGACATGATTCCAGTGGTTCATTCTCTTATCTCATGCATTCAAATTCATGGTCCTTAGCGGACCATCCTTCCATAAGAAGCCACTACCTTTTTCAAGCTTTACCGACAAAATGCGGTATCTTTTTATTTTTGCCAACTTTTCTTCAAAGAAATTGCGGACTAAGAGGGCCAATTGGGACACCTCCATTTGTCCGGCTCGCTAACTCGCCACAACGTCGACAAATGCAAAGCTCGGCTCAGTTAAGCTCAACCAAGTTCTGATTTGGGTCCAATTAGCTAAATAGGCCTATCGACCCCGATTAATCGAATTAGATTTTGATCGGAATTCATTGGACTCATTTAGTTTAATTTGGCCCAATTAAATATACAATTTTGATTTGTTTCATTGTTATTAACGCTTTATACTTGAAGATCAGACGAGAAACAGAGCAGCTTAGGATATTACAGGTCACGTGCGAAATAAATCATAATTTTCGGAATTAAAATTTATACGTAAAGGGCTGGATTTGACAAATCTCATAATGCAGGTCCGTATCACCTTCGGAAACTGACGCCGTTTCGGATGGCCGCCGTGGCGTATAAATCGCCGAAAATTTCAAGAAAAAGGAAGAAGCTCGGGAGAGGAAACGAGAGCTTGCCGAGCTCACGAGACCACGTAAACACCACCATATACTTCTAAAGACGCTACCCGAACGGACGGAGGAGGAGGAATTTCTAGGCCAAGCGACTCTCGACGAGAAGAAAACCGAGGAAGGAGAGGAATTGGAGTTGTGCCAAACTCGAGAGACCACGCAAACCTCACCGCCGACCTCCAGAGACGCTTCCAAGCTGATCGAACAAACTTCGCGGAGCTTGCCGGCCGATCACCGGAGTTAACTTCATTTTCGGCCGACCACTTGCAATCTCAGGTAAGTCCATGAAAACTCAATTTTTGAAGTCTTCTCATGACCCTCGTCACGTTTCACCATCGTGGTTTCGCCGGCGGCGGGAAGCAAAAATACATTTTTAAGCCGAAACTTCACATTTTGATAACTCGAGATAGAAGCGTTAAAATCCGATTTAGACACCACCATCGTGTTCGGGACACGCGATTACCCCAAGATTGAGGTCCAGGCGGTGAAGGGATGACAACGACACCGGCGACGATATTAGCCGAAAGGAGTTCGACGCGGTCGGCGTCGCGAGGAAGACGACGACCGCTTTGCAGAAAAACCCATAAGTTTTCAAAATTACAAATGAGTCCACACGAGTCGATTTCGTTAAGACGCGCGAATCGTTCAGTCGCGGTCAAGCTCGAGAGCGAGCCAATTTCGATTGGGCTCGACATTTTTGCAAATAAACCCAGACATTTCAAATATTACAAAGTAAGCCCAAACACGCGTTTTTTTTTAGAAAAGCAGGCGAGTCCCAGTGCGAGCGAGCGCACAAGGGCGAGTGGTCGGTTTTGGAAAACCAACCGAGTCGGTTTTTGGAAAAACCAAACCGAGTCGGTTTCGAAATCGACCGAGCCGGATTAGTCAGGACTGAGCTATTTTAGCTAAGACCGAGCTAAATTGCATTTTGATCGAGCCACATTCAATTTTGACCGAGCCAACTTGCTACAAACTAAGTCATTTAGTCCCAACAGCTAATTTTGCATTTCTAATTCAAATTTTTATTCATTTTTATCAAGTTTTAAGTCAAGAAATTGAGGATCAAGTTGATTTCAAGAACATAGAAATATAAGGTTTTAAGCTTAATAAGTTGGGGTTAGAGTGAGGCGGTTTAACCGATCTTTACACCTCAACTGAATATTTTCTAAATTAATATTTTTTAAAAACAAAAGATTTTGAATAAGTTAATAAAGTTAAGGCTAGAGTGAGGTGGTTTAATCGATCTTTTCGCCTAAAACTATGATTTTTCCAAACTCTAAATATTTTCAAGAATAAAAATATTTGTTAAAATTTAAACAAAAGTTAAGGCTAGAGTGAGGCGGTTTAACCGACCTTTACTCTTTATCTAAAATTTGTCTAAAAACTTAAAGCAGGGCAAGGTGGTTAACTAAGCTCTGAGATTAAAGTGAGGTGGTTTATCCAACCTTTATATGTCTAAATATTTTAAAAGGGGGCGATGAAGAGAAAATGGAAACGCGCTGAGCCCACTTAACAAAAATAAGATTTTCACACACCAAGGAATAAAAATAGGAACGCGACGTAGGATTTCGACACCTAGGATAAAACATTATCATTAAAGTCAGGATGAGGCGGCTTAACCGATTCTTGCACATTTAGTTGATATTTTATATAATTTTTTAATAGGAATAAGGAAAGGATCTTACCTTAAATAAGTTTAATCACTTAGTTAAGAGTACCCTCTTCGGAGGGGGGCTGCGGGGGTGTCCTGTCTTCCCCAAACGTAATCGACGACGAACCTAAAGAATCTCTAACGTGCCTTATCCGGTTTCCTAATTTTCCATAAAAATTAGGTGGCGACTCCAAGCCTATTTTTCCCCATCCGGAGAAAGGTCCGTCAACAGTTGTTATTGGCTTTTGTTTTTTGGAATTGTTGGAATTGTGATTTGAGTTTGTGTGGGTGGTCTTGGATGAGTTCTGATACCCGTCATGGCGTGTTCGAGCGTGCCGCGGGTGTGTCATGTGGTTGGTGACCCGTTGGCACGAGGGAGTGCTTGGTTGTGTGCGTGTCGGAGTCGGTTGCTTAACTTTGGGCTGTTTGTGCTGTGCAAAATAGTTTCGGTCGACCGATCTGTATTTCCGGTCGACCGATAGTTGAGTGCAGCCCGTGTTTAAGTGCGGGACTTGTATCTTTTGGCTCACCCCTTCACTCTTCTCTTCTTCTCCCGCGAGCTGGAGCTCCCCTGACCTAGGTGAGTTTCCCCCATTCTCCTTTGTTGATTCTTGAATCCTTGTTCATCCCATCTCCCTCTCTCTCACTTCCCTAGCTTGTTCTTGACCTAGCTTCTCTCTCGGGTCCGTGCGGTTCGCGGTGAGCTCGTGATCTTGCTTTTGTTTCGTCCGAGCCCTCGAGGTGAGCGGTTTGCATTCTCTTGCTTTGTTGTGATTGTGGTCTGTGATGAATGCAATTTGAGATGGATTTATTGATTCAAGCATGATTAAGTGATATTTAGATTTTTGTTGGTGAAAACCCTAGATTTTGTGATATGTGATTATGAGCATGTTGTGATTGCTAGCATATGATGGTGATATGTTATTGCAACTTGCTAGTATATTTTGGTGCCTATGATTATGTTGGTGGTGATGATATGACTTGGACTTATTATGGGAACACTTTTTTATTTCATGATATATGATGGATATGTGTTGGAATGGAATTTGTGAATGCGTGGAAACCGTTGTATGTCTATCACTAGTACTTCTGTGATTGGTGTGGCCAATATGAGTATTGTCGTGATTTGTGACATCGACAACCATGAGCGCTAATGAGATTGATAAGTAAATATTTGTTGGTGGGCTTCTTTCGTTGGATTGCATCCGCCTGGGTTCGCTCTCCCGTGTGAGTCGAGAGGATATCGACCGGGATCGAAATGGGGACGATGTGGGTGTGCGATTAACTCCCAAATTATTGTCTCGAGAAGAGATCGGTGGGGCGTACGTTAAGGCCAGTCGAGGCCAGAAGGTGGCGGCTACGAGACCAGGTGAGGCTTGAATCGGAGATTTTGGAAAGGTCGGTATTATCAAGTAACTCCCTTAAGGTCAAAAGGGATGGCCCCCGCTGTAGGGTATTGGGGACGCGAACGTTGGACCATGTGTTTGACCCAGATCTTTGGTGCTGCAGGTACCTAAGGGTGTGTTGCGTTTGAAAACGTGAAAGGACATAACGGAGTGATTGTCGAGCAAACGCTAACTTAAGAAAATTAAAGCATAGTTGGTTTGGTTGTGGGGAATCGATTTACTACATATTATTTGATGATGATGATGATGCTATACTTGATGCTTATTGACATGTGATGTTGTTTGATTGTGTTGTGGTGTGAGGTGCCGCGATTGTTAGTCGTGCCGCTCAATGAATCATGTTTGACTCACCCTGTTGTTTTTAAATCCTTTCAGATCCGTTAGATCATGGGAAGGCACCGACAAAGGGGTGCTAAGTTTTCGTCGTTAGCTCGGAAAGGATTTTGGGAAGGTATTTGGTGGGGCTTACACTTGTATATAAAATTTGGTAGTATAGCCCATACTTGTAAAACCTTAATCTTCGGTAGCACTAACTTACATTTGTATTTTGGATAGTTTGTAAGCTTTTAGGGT
Organism: Xerophyta viscosa; assembly: GCA_002076135.1. Classification (NCBI taxonomy): domain Eukaryota; kingdom Viridiplantae; phylum Streptophyta; class Magnoliopsida; order Pandanales; family Velloziaceae; genus Xerophyta; species Xerophyta viscosa. The sequence continues at coordinate 17,316 of MJHO01000472.1, read as the reverse complement.
TGTAAACCTTAGTCTAAGAAGGTTTAAACTCTAAAAGTTGTGTATTTCGGATTTTAAGTTGTAAATGATCATATTATGATATATATGTATAAAAGTATTTCCAATTCGAGATTCGAGCTTTGTCGCAAGTGTATTTAGGCTTTTATACGCCTTTGGTGCTTAAGAATGTATGTATTTGTGGTTTTAGCAAAGTTGGACTATATGTGTTCTTATGACTAAGTGTTTTGAATGGTTTTAGAAAATGTTTCAGTTAATGATGTTTGAAGTGTTTTAGAGCTACGATTCGATACCTGTAAATATATTTTAGTTATCAGCATGTAATTATGCGATGTTTGAGTGATTTGGAAAAGTACTTGAGGAAATGGGGTGTTGAGTTCTTATTGCTGAAATTTTGTATTTGCAGTTCCTGCAGGTATTGGTCGACCGAAACATGGATCGGTCGACCGAAACCTGTAGCCATTCTATTTTATGCTTTTTGGTCGACTTTCCATCGACCGGTCCGATATTTCGGTCGACCGAAAAGAGCTCTGGAATTTGACATTTTATTTCGCGCATATGGTTTCCAAATTTGATTTCGATGCTTTAGGAAGTTCTTATAAATGTTTACTAGAGGTTTGGCATTCCCGAATCTCTTTGAAAATACAGGTCGAGCCGGTATTTCGTAAAAATGTCAAGCATGTTTTACGTAAATTTTAAAAGAGGTTTGGACCTTAGGTTGCCCAGGATCCTCTTGTGTCATCTGGAGAGATTGATGCATTAGTATCCTTAGCAAATTGAGCTCGGGTTGGGACAACCGCCTCTCCTGCGTGATATCGTCCTAAACTGAATGTCCAGGTTGCGGCTCTTCCTTGTTTTGGACTTTTTGAGATTTTGATTTCGAGATTTGAGATTTCAAAAGAATTATGTGTACGAATAAGCTTCCACAAGAGTTCATTTCGATTTTCATTTATTTTCAAAAAAAATTATTTCCCTCCGTCGCGGCCCTTGGCTCGCTGGTCATGACATGGCATGAAGAACATTTTAAGATGCATGCAGCAGTAATGTGAACTATTAATGACTCTCCGGCATATGCTATGATGTATGGTTGGAGCACTAAAGGAAAACTAGCTTGTCCAAGTTGCAACTATGACACATTTTCCATATGTTTATGTCATAGTAGGAAAATGTGTTATATGGGTCATTATAGATTCTTAAAAGATGATCATGAGTGGAAGGAAGATCACGAATTGGCTCCTACTTCTTTTCAGGGTCAGATATTCTGAGAATACTCAAGGAGATAGATCACTTATTAGGAATAACCAGTAAAAGAACGAGAGAGAAGGAACATATTCCTTGGACAAAGAAATCTATATTTTTTAACTTACCGTACTGACAGACAAATATCGTGCGTCATAATTTAGACGTGACGCACATTGGGAAACGTTTGCGACAATGTGATGGCTACACTTGTGGATATTTCAGGAAAATCAAAAGATCATCTAAATGCTCGTCTTGATTTAAAGGACTTATGCATTAGAGAAGACTTACATCCTCAAGAGTATGGTCCAAATAAATTTCTCTTACCACTTGCAAGTTTTACGTTAGGTCCCAAAGAAAAGCATACTTTCTGCAACGTCCTAAAGGGAGTCAAAATTTGTGATGGGTATGCATAAAATATTTCTCGATGTGTACAAGGAGCAAAAAATCTATTGACTTAAAAGCCATGATTGTCATTTTCTGTTGCAATATTTGCTCTAGCTTGCAATTTGGAGACGTTGCCCTTGGTTGTTGCTGATATATTGATACGTTTGGGTTCATTTTTCAGGAAAATATGCGCGACGACTCTTGACTTGGAAAAACTTGAAACAATAATAGCTGAGATACTATGCCAACTAGAAACAATAATATTGATGGATGTATCCAGTTGAAAGGTATACATAGAGCCTCTTTAGACTACAGTAAGGATACTTGGTAGTAGGAAGAACTGGTAGTGTTTTCCATTTTTCAAAATATGAAGAAAAGACATTTTCATGTGTTTTTTTTTTTTATGTTACAGATATCTCCATAGACTAAAATCCTATGTACAAAGTAGAAGTCGCCCTGAAGGATCCATTACAGAGGGGTATTTACAAGAGGAATATGTGAGGTCCGTGACCGAGTTAGTTTCCTTAGTCTTTAGTTCTTATGTTGGCTTTAGGCTTATGTGTGGATATTTGAAAATTTTTGCTAAGTCCTTGGCATGCATGTGGTGTATGTCTGTGTTATGATTTTCTTGGACTTGCATGTGGATGTGAGGCTTGTAATTGCTTGGGGATGCATGCGTGGTCGCATCGGGGACGAGCTGGCCTTGTTGGGGTCTCGTCGACGCGAGTATGCGGTCTCTAGCGAGTCGGCCGAATGTTGGTGGTGAATCTGTTTATGCAGACTTCAGGATTTTTGGTCGACCGATTCTTGTTTCGGTCGACCGATCGGAGTAGGTAAGAGTAAGTAGAGAGTTGTTTTAAGTGTTGTTTGGGATTTTTATTTTCATTCTAACCGCGAGCTGAGGTTTGCTGGGCTTCTAGGGTAAGTCCCTCTAGGTGATCATCTCTATTCTCTTTGATTTTATTTGAATTAAACTTGATTTTCATACTCTCCCGGTATTACTCTACGCGTAGATCACTTCGATTTTCGGTTTCGCGGAGTTTTCGGTTGTGAGCCCGTGGGAAGCTTGATTTCGAGGTGAGCGGTTAAACACCAAGTGTGTGTGTGTTGGTATGCATGAGAATGTGCTTAGTGGTATGGTTGGGTGTGTTTACATGATTTTTAATGGTTATGTGTGGCCTACGTTGAGCGAGGCTCGGTTGCACAAGGCGTAAAAAGTCCGAGTAGCTCTCATTTTGCGCTGTGGGGTCGCCCCTACAGTGAGTGTTGTGTCGCGATGGAAAATCCGGCGACAGCGGGCGAAAGCCTTGGTAAGAGTGTAGGCGTCCGGAACTGCCTTAGTCCAGGCAGGGTTAGGTGCCTTGGCTAGGGAGTTCGTGTCGGACCTACCTTACCTAAATGAACAATAATGACTAACTACAATGGGGTTAGTTAATCACGCTAACTTAACAAAGCGAATGGATAATTGGTTGGTTGGGTGATTATTATTACGAGCTAAAGCATGCTATATGTGTTGTACATATGTGATGACTATGCTTGATATCATTTATGATGATGATGTTGTATATGCTTGTGTATTCTTGTGTGTTGTGTTACATTGGTGCTCCAAGGGAGGACACCGATGTCCGCTCACTGAGTCATAGGACTCACGCTTTTGTTGCCCTGTTTTTCAGAATCCGTCCCGAAGGAACAAGGAGCCTCTGCGTAGCGACGTAGCTTGCGAGAGAGGTTATAAGAAGTATTTTGGGGTTTTTGGGGACATTGAATATAAATAGATATCATTTGGTATCTCATCACGCACTAGTCACTAGTCTTCATACTAGTTTGGGCTTTCAAATGTATTAGAATGAATTTAAGACTTGAAGCAAGTTTTGATACATTTAGCTCTTGTTTTACCGTATTTCAGTTCTTTAAAGTGTTTTTTATTTAAATTCTTCGTCTTCGCGTATTTTGGGTGTTTGGGAGGTTCTACACGTGTATCCAAGGTGATACATGGGCATGTAGGGTTTGGTTTCTCACAATACAACAGGTATACGGATTTCGAGGGGGCGAGTAATTTTATTTTCTGAAATTGTTATATTGACTTTCTGATAATTTTCGGTCGCCGATAATATCGGTCGGTCGACCGAAACTGTTACAACAGGTGTTTGAGCTTTCGGGTTGAGTATCGGTCGACCAGTTCTCAACTTTCGGTCGATCGATAACTCTCTGGAATTTGGAATTTGATTTCGTTTTAAATGGTTTCCGAAAATACTTTTGATAATTTTAGGGTCTTGTGTAAATGTATTTAAGAGATTTAGCACCTTCGAATCTTTTAGAAAAATATAGGTTGAGCCGGTATTTCCGAAAACGTTTTTCTAAGCTATTGTTAAGTGTTATGTTTTGGATCTAAGATTGTCCTAGCTATTTTGGTATCAATGGAGGAAATTGGATATCTTAAGATGCTTTGACAAGCTTAGTCGGCGCTCGAGGCAGGTTCCACCTCCTCTGTGGGTACTTGTCGGTGTCGATAGTCCGGAGCTCGGCTCAATCTTCGTTCTTATGGTTTTAATTGCATAAACTTCCGCATTGCATACTCTGGTTTGTGACCCTCTTTCCCATGCCGTCGCGGCCCCGGGTCGCGGGTCGTGACAGAATATTTGACCTTTTGTTCAAGATATTTGAATGAGAGTGTGATGTGTGAATTTAGTTCACACATTCATGATCAACAATGAGCACAATTTGAGATGATTTATATAGTTTTGGCACTTTAGTTGGGAGTTCTTTGTGTCTTTTGCAATTGCTTTATTCTGGAACATTTACTTCTTATTTGGCAGGTTTTTGGGCTGAATTCGATGTGAACTAGAAATGCCAAAGTCAAGTCATAAGCTGAAGTTCAGTTCCTAATCAGGATAGAACAGCTATTTTCGCCTGTTTTGATATATGTTCAGTTTTTGGCTTATATCTGGAGCTACATATCTCGGTTTTTGGCATTCTTTACCATTCTGGAAAGCTAAGAAACAGATCTACAACTTTTATTGAAAGCCCAGGGGTCAAATATGTGACGCTCCGTACCCCGGGGGTCACGAAAAATAGAACAATGGATATATTTTTTTTTGAAATATAAACTAAAACACAAGACGTTATGAGCTAGTACTTCCAATTCTATAGTACAATAGATTTACAAATTAATTAATTACACTCAGCGAAAGATAAATAAATTTACATTTATTTTAACCAACCCTCATCTCTGAACCCCGTGCTCGCTCTACGATCGTCGATAGACCATGCAAAGAAATTAAGGGGAAAGAAAAGGGGGTGATGTATATAAATATACTCAGTGAGTGGCCACCTTGGCAAAGCACAACAGGGCTGCCTGTTCACAGCCAACACACATGCAGTCATCAAGAATGGCATACATGCGTATGCGAATATGCATTAAATAGAAGTCTGCATATAAACTTCTATATGCCAATACATCTGCACGCGTACATATGTCAGGCACACGAACTGTCCTAATCAATCTTCAAGCAACAGATGAACTATACAAAGTCATCACAACATGCTGGAGTAAAAAAATTCACTACAAGCATTTCTCTACAGAAAATCCAATATTAGCATGCAACAAAATAATAACAGCATGCTTCACAATAGCATAAAGTCTGTCATGCACAATCAATAACAAACAGGCATTGCACCAAATAGTGGACTTACGCAAAGTCGAACACATAACCATATGCATAACCATATTCAATTTTGGTCAAAATGGACAATACATAAACATGTATCCACGACGCTATCACAAGTAGTGAAGCATCAAACATAAATAGCCATAAGATGCAACATAAAAATCACATAAACATAATCCACACACCAACCCAACAGGTTATGTTGTTATCTTTTCTTCATGTCAGTGTGATCTAACCCATAGTTATCCTCTCATATTCCGTTCTGGTAGAGCGGACCCGCACTAGGACTGTCTCGGCTTAGGATCGTATCAAACCTATAACCCATCCTCGCTACCCTGAGATAGTCCTCTCAATACGAGCTCATTCGCCACGCTACCAAGGTCCTGGTACGCGCCGCCGGGCTTCCTGTGCAACTCCAAAAACCCACGGCGGAAGGTGACCCCACAGCGCAAAATGGGGGCTACTCGGAACTTCTTACGCTCTATAGCAGGAGCCTCGCACTCGTTAGCCGCGCGCTAGCTAGTGAGCGCCTCCAAACGTCCACTGACCTCTTTAGAGGCAATCAATTAATTTTTTATGTGGCTTGTGTCTACATCGTCCAATCGCTTCCCAACCCCAAGGCCAATGCCCTCGGGTTGTCATTTCAACCGTTCAGACTACGTAACTCGAGGATCCATGTTGACGACCTTCCTCCAGAGAAGAAAAAGAATGTTTTGGAGTCGCCACCTAATTTTTATGGAAAACTAAGAAAACCGGATAAGACACATTGAGATTCTAGTGTTCGTGTCGTTAGTGTGGGGAAGACAGTACACCCACACAGCGCCCCTGGAAAGAGGTCTCTATAGATGATTACAATAATTTTGGAATTTATCTTCTAACATATATGCATGACTTATTATTAACTATTGTGCATATTGATTAATTATCCATGTCAATATGAAACGAAAGAGCATAGTAATCCACTTCCTCTTTCATCATATTTGGACAGATACAATACAATATCCAAATTATATTCAAAATGATATCCATCTTCTTGTTTTTCATAGCCTTCTCTATTGTATGGATTTGACTTTTTTAATAAATAGTTAAACCAAATTAGAAAAGTAAATATCACATCCACTTTCCTATTTTGGTCTTTAGATTAAGTCAATCCGACCCTTAACTTATAATGAAACAAGTCAAATCTCTATTATCATAATGCCATATTTAATTATGATTTTACTACTAGCATGCTTATGACAATATTAAAAATAATAAAAATGCGCGCGAAATTAATTTTAATTTTGTATGTAGGGCTCAGCGCGTTTCCGTTTCCTCATCATCGCCCGTTTATTAATATGAGTGACATTTTTTTAGTATAACTTGAATTATTCAGATTTTGGAAGTATCCAACCTCTAATTGTGACTTCGGATTGTAAGTGTCCACCTATACTACCATTTATTAAAATTATGTGTTTATCATTTTAATGGGAGAGTCCACCTCCGATTGTGAATTCTGTTGCAACTGTCCCCCTACTACCATTTGTATTAATCATCAAAATGGTGTGTTTATTTTTGAGAACCAGTATCCACCGAATCTCCGTATTTTAAAAATATCTATTAAACTTTTCTTTTTATTTGAAGGGAAGAAATATCCATCTCATTCCCAATGTAATTATTTTTAATTATTGAATTTTATTTCGTTAATTACTTGTAAAGAAATAAATGTTTTAAATTTAGATTTTTAATGGCTTAATGTGCCAATTAGACTGCTTGGGCCGGAAGAAATTGGTCGGCCCGCGAAGTCTAAGCGACTCGCGCCAGGCGCGGACGCGCCTGGCTGGACCGGGTGCAAAAGCAGAAGGCTCGGGACTCGCGGCCGGCTTGTTTTTTATTTTTTATTTTTATTGTTTTAATGTTTTTTAAGGTTTTCGAGACTATTCGAATTCAATGGCGGTGTCCAAATTTTATTTTGATGATTTATAGAAAAGTTAGGGGGGTGAATTTCGGTGATAAATTTTTGTTTTTTTATTTTCCGGCGCGGGCTCGCCGCCGGCGAAGCACGGCGTCGAAACGAGTTTTCTAATATGAAGATGATGCGTAGAAGGTTTTGAAAAACGTGTACCTTGAAATCGGAGTTGAAATTCGAGTAGGTGAAGCGGGCCGCGACGGTGAAAGGCTTCGGCGTGCAGTGGCGTCGAGAATGGCGGAAGAACAGGGCAGCAACCGGCAGTGAGGTCTTCGAGTAGCGGCGCCGACCAAGAGGCACTGCCTTCTCTCTCTCTCTCTCTCTCCTCTCTTTTTCTTTTTTTTTTTGGTATTTGCTTATTTGTTTCTTTTGGTATCTTCAGCCGCCCGTTTCTTCCTTATACGGGTATAAATACCTTCTCAAATTTGTAACTGATACAGTCATCTTTAATTTTTCATTTAATGTCATGGTATGATATTGGTATTAATATGGATTTGTAACTGACGACCGTTCGATTTCCCCAACTCACAAACGATCCGCGATCCTGGATCGCGCGCGTCAGAAAGATGACCGTGGCGAGTTTGTATTGGCCATTGCAATGTTCTGTTTTTATTCCCATAATTAAAATCATTCTGATTCTGCTGAATTCGCCGTTCTGCGTTAAAATACATTTAAAACACATTCCTATTTGCTGAATCGCTGTTTCGTGTGTTATCAGCCAATGAGATTCAACTAAATGCCGTTTCCTGCTCTGTTTTTATTTTTCTTTTTCTTTTTTTCTTTTTCTACATTATTATTATTATTATTTATTTTTACTTTTTATTTTTATTTTTTATTTTTTATTTTTTATTTTTTATTATTTTTTGTGAAATATAATCCGGACAAAATGGGGTGTCTACAATCCACGACCCAATTTTGAACACCACAAGGCCCTGTAAGGCAAGCACATCACATACGAGTGACACAAAGGCATTTACCCCACTCGATTTTCCACGCTCATTAGCATTAAGGCACAACCAATCACAAGTGTCCCTAGAGCTATTTTACTCTACACTCCACGACCCAATTTTGGGAGTTAAATGTTGGTTGCAAACACTTAGGAAAAAATCTATATTTTGTATACCTAATGGAATAGGTGAAATTTATGTAAAAATGTAGAAGGGAAGTACTAACATACATGTATATGTTTGAGCATGTTTAGAATCATTTATAGGGTGTTATGCATGTTTCGATTTTTGGTTATAAGGGCTAATGTAAATTTTGAACCTTATGTAAATACTTTTTCGTATTTTGGTATAAAATACATTTCTTTGGCTTAGTTTTAGGATTTTTGAGATTCAAATCCGGTTTGAAAGCGTTTGAGCATGGTGTATTTATTTAGATTGCAAATGTATAGCATGATTGTTTTAACATTTTGGGTTGAATTGAATTTTGGGGGTTTGAGTAAATGTAGTTTTGAAATATGTTTTTACAGTTTACTGGTATTCGATCGACCGAAATGAGTATCAGTCGACCGATAATGCCGGTAAGGCTGAGAAACCTGTATTCTATTTTTTCGGTCGACCGGAACCCGAAATCGGTCGACCGAAAATAATGCTCGGAATAGATTTTTGAAACAATCGATTTAAATGATAATTATTTTGGTTTTAAGCTTTTGGGGAGGTTTGTTGGGAATTCTAAGATATGGTGACAATTTCCAAAGGTTTTTAGAAAAATATTATTTTCGTATTTTTATATCGAAAATGGTTTTCGTAACGAGATGGAGTTGAGAATCTTAAGGTTGCTTTTGATTCTTAAATGTATCAATGAGAGAGATTGATGCGTTTGGATCACTAGGAAACTTGATGAAGGGTTCATGTGGAGAGAACCGCCTCCTCTCGGGCTCGGGATCATTTTTAAAAGATTTTGAAATGCTATTTGCATTTGAATTTGGAAACCATGCACGGTTTATTTCAAACTTCCGCATGTATTTGTGTGATTTTGCGTGGATACGCGGGGCGGTCCCGGGACACGAACCGCCACAGTTGGTATCAGAGCATGATGTGTCTAATATTTCCTACACTAAAAGACATTAAAATGGTTAGTAAGGGGTGTGATAACGAGTGCTAGGGTGATCGTCGCGATTGTTAATTTCTGTTGGTTTGTTTTTGGCAGATGCCACCGCGTGGACGACCACGTAGGGTCCGATTCGGATGCGCCAGAGGGACCAGGTCTCGGTGCGGATGTGGTGAGGGCAATACAGGAGGTTGTGGCCGCTGCGCTTGAAGCCCAGCGGGCTCCTGCTCAGGCCCAAGACTCAATCCCACCACCCGCCCCAGTTGAGGCCGTATTCGTGCAAGCGGAAGACCAGGCAGAGGACCAGGAGCAGGACCGTTATCTGAAGTACTTGTCCAAGTTCCAGAAGATGCATCCGCCAACGTTTGAGGGTGGATCAGACGTGGAGAAAGCGGACAGCTGGGTTATGGACATTGAGAAAATTCTGGAAACGATGAGATGCCCGCCGGAGTACCGAGTGGCGTTGGCGACCTTTACTTTCACCAGTGAGGCCGAGCATTGGTGGAGGAGTGTGAAGGGCCAAGTGGGTCAGTTCGGGGAGTAGGACGCGTCCATGACGTTGTTCAATAGACTACGTGCCGGAGTCCGTCAAGCGAAAGAAGGAGAAAGAGTTTGAGAGGCTTAGGCAGGGTGATATGTCCGTCTGGGAGTATCACGCCCGGTTTGTGGCCTTGTCTCGTTATGTTCCTCACTTGCTATGAGACGAGACTCGGTTGGCGCGGAAGTTTCGAAGTGGGTTGAGGCATGATATCATAGGTCGGATGGGTGGAGGTCAGTTTCCTACTATGCATCATACCTTGGAGAAGGCCCAGAACATCGAGACGGATTTGCTGAGTATTAGGGCGGAGAAAGCGTCGGCAGATAAGAAGGGAAAGGAGAAAGTGTGGCCGAAGAAGAGGAAGGCCGATGATACCGGAGGGACCCAAACCACTCCTAGTGGGGAGGGTGGACAGATGAGGGCGAGGCCCGATGTTGTATGTTTCTATTGGCAGGAGAAGGGGCACTACAAGAAGGATCGCCCACGATGAGGATTGCCTCTGTTGACGACCTTCCTCCGGGAAGAGAAGGGTTTGGAGTCGCCACCTAGATATTTTGCGGAAATTAGGAAACCGATAAGGCACATAAAGAGATTCGCTTCACAGGCTCGGTCGTCGTTTTTTGCGTGGGGAAGACGAAACGCACCCCGCTGTATGCAACGCCTCCTGCAAGTTAAGGGTACTCTTAGGTACAGCAATATAGTTTTTGTTTATATTATCAACACTTTATTTATATTTACATACATATTTAATTATCTGCCTGATATAAAGAAGTGAGATCGGTATCCACCTTACACTCTAAATTATATTAGATAGACACATCCAAATATAGAACATATATATGTCCGGATAATATCCATCATCTCGTTTCCATACGTATTCTTTATTATTTGATGCGGATTTGATTTTTATAAATATATTCTGGTCCGTATTATGAAGTAATATCCATCCACTTCCTATTACGATCATACATGATTTTTTACCCTAACTACTTAAATTAGGAATCCATCGGTTCCTAACCCTTGTAATTAGGGAATCAAATCTCTATATAATATGATGTATTTATTTACCTACATATAAATATTCGCAAATATATATATAACAATAACATTATGTATAATTTATGCTATAAACATAATATAGTATATTATATATTATATATATATATATTATTATTATATAATATATATATATATTTATACTATATATATACAGCTCTTATATTATATATATAGGATCCATCCGTGTTCCTAACCCTTGTATTTAGGGAAATCACAATCTCTATTTAAATACTGCATGCATTCTTATTACCTACATATAAATATTCGGAATAATATATACAATATAATTATGTACATCTTATGTAATACATCAATATATTAATACTATAATATATATTATATAATATATTAATGATAAAAAAAATATCCATCTCCACCCTAATATAAGTTATATATTTATATATTAATTATTAGTTTGGAAGAAGAAATAATCCATCTCTTCCGTATTATATTCGAGTGATGCCGTTATTTATTTATAATACAAGCCATAATCGCGTTTTATAATATTTACACGAGAGTGGGGAGATCGGCAATATCCATCGCTTATCCGGGATCTTTTTATTATATGTGTTAATTTTGAGAAAAATATCCATCTTCCTCGATTTTAATTTTCATGTATATATATATATTTACATCTGTTATGTTATAATATAATTAGTTGGGCTAAACTTGATATGTGATAAAAAATGAAATATTATTTTTTATGACTAAGTTAAAATTTATTAATTTAATATTTCCTAAAAAAATAAAATAAAACAAAAAAATTTAAAAGTAATAAAATTAAAATTAAAAAAAAATAGAAAAAGAAATCAGGCTGGACTGCGTCGCTGGGACGCAGCCCAGCCTGCCTGCGCGGGATCGCGACCCGGGTGACGTCTAAATTTGATTTCGACGCTTCTATGTCGAGATATACGTAAGTGCAAGTTTATGTTAATATTTTCGTTTTTATTTTCCGCCGGGCTCACCGCCGGCAAGCCACAGCGACGTGACGAGATGCTGGGCTACAGGAGACGTAAATAAAGTGTGTTTTGTGGAGTTACCTGAAGGTTTGAGCGAGATTTGTATGGGGTGCGACCCGGGTGGTCAATAGGTTGGCTCGTCGGCGCGGCGGGGGGCGGGGCTGACGACGGTGGCTCGTCGGCGCGGCCTCTTTCTTCTTCTCCTTTGTTGCTGCGTCCTCTCCTCCCCTCTTGAGTGTGTATGTGTAAATTTTTTATAGAGAAATAGAGGGAGGTAAGTAGATGTGTAGTGGGGTTTATGGTGGATGATTAGGAGTTGGTGGTGGAATGAGGGAGGCCGACGAATCTGATGGGGTGGGTGGCTGCAATCACATCATTTTTTTTTTTTTTTTTTTTTGTTTTTGGATATATACATATATGTACCATGTATGTATATTATTATCATAATATATATATATATATTTTATATATAGTATATCAATATATTATATATATATATATATATATATATTCGGAGGTTATCACATATATGTGTTTATATATGTGGGTTATCGTATGTGTATATATCATTGTATGTGTTATTTATATATGATATATGTGTGTATTTGTGCATATAAAGTTGGTTATGAGTATATACATATGTCCATGCATGTATATATAATATATTTGCATGTGTATATAATATGTGTATACGTATATATATATATATGAATCGGACATATATATGAATGTATGCATATGTATATGTGCATATATTTGGTGGCTATCATCATATTTATGCATTCTTGTATGTATATATAATATGTGTATGTGAGAATGTATATATGCGTACATGATTATGGTGGGTGGCCGGACAAAATGGGGTGTCGACACCGCGGCGGGAGGCTCAGGCTAGACCGCAGGTTCAGACGCAGGGTTCGCAGCAGCAGCAGCAGCGACAGCAGTATTGTCCACCAAAGCAAACGCAGCAGCAGGCACCAAGTCAGGCAGTTCAGAGATCGGTACAGTTGCAGGCGTAGAGGGGAAAGGGTCAGAGGGTTCAGGGCCGAGTTTAGGCTTTGACGAGCGAGGAGGCCAGCGGGAGCCAGCGGGAAGTGGATCGGCTGTGACAGGTACTTTGTTATTTGTGGTTCTCCCAATTTATTTTCGGTTGATTCTGGTGCTAAACTTTTAGTTAATCGGTCTAGATTTGCTGGCTAGTTGGCAGGTACAGTCCTGCATGTATGATTCACGTTTGAGATCTTCGACCACTGCCGGGTATACTTTCGTAATTCAGCATTTGTTGCGTGGGTGAGGTAACAGTTGGGACCGTGTTTTATTTTGCGAACGTGGTTGTTTTTGAACCTGTTCGACTTTGGTATCTTGGGGAGGATGGCTTTCGAGGAGCATTTTGCTAAGATCGATTGCAGGACCAAGATCGTGACGTTCAAGTTTCCTGGTTCCCTGGAAGTTTTCTTCATCGGAGACAGACGGGGAAGGATGTTCATCATGTGATTTACGGCGATGAAGGCCTTGCAGACTTTTGGAGCAGGGTGCTCCGGGTCCGTTGGCGCCCCAGGGCGGGCGAAAATTTTAAACAATAAAGCAGATATTATGAGCTAGTGCTTCCAATTCACAATAATACATGAATCAAAGTTAATTAAAACACAGCGAAAAAAAAAAATTAAATTATACATTTTGGTCCCACTACAATCCTCAGCACCCCGAAGCTCGCTCTATTATCGCCAGCGGACTTCACAAAGACCTGAGGCGAAAAGTAGCAACATGAGTATATGAAATATACTCAGTGAGTGACCCACCCAGCAGCCCCCTACGTCAACTTCTAAGGCACTGGTCAAACACCAACATGCATCACACCAGCAAGTATAGAAGCTAACGCAAACAAATGCACAAAATAAAACAGCATGCCCATACATATATTGTATGCAAACATAACATGCATACAAAAACATAACTCGCATGCCAAGCCACTTCCGCATGCATACATCGGTCATGCTTGCCAACAACGAGTAACCACCCACATAACAACAAGGGTTAAAAAGCAAAACCACCGTTCAGCTTAAAACAAAGCTCAATGAACGATAAACCTACCTTCGCACTGAACCGCAAGATAAACAACTTAAACATGCCAAAATCGCATAAGCCATCCAAGGCACAACACATAAAGACATAAGCAATAAATATATCAAGCCACCAGTAATTGTCAGTCTGCACCCAACCAAATCAATTAATACAACTGATATATTGGATATGTTAGGGTGAATCACTGAACCCAAACCAGTTAGTCTCTAATGTTTTAGTTAGGTCCGAATTGAATCCACGGTACCAAGGTTGCTACTCGCTTTTAAGTGCACATCCGAAGCACAACCTACGGTTAGGGGGATTCATGCGGTCCCCGTTTTAAGAAAGGGAAAAATCTCCCAAGTAGCCGCCATGCCCTCGGAAAGAACACCCTGAGCCTCGCCCGTAGGAAACCACTGCCCAAGGATGATCACCCCTACGCCTACGCTTCAAACTAGAGACATCTAATTAAGATCTAGACGCTCACCATTGTAAAACCGCTCATCTTACCGCACCCTAGTCGGTAATCAATCGACTACCGGTACTAGATGAACATTCAACTATCCGCCTAATCTTAACCCTCCATACTGGAGTAACTTTAGAGCAAAGTCCGCTCCCTACTCAATCAGGTAGACTAAGTCCTGTTAGGCACACAAAGCGTATGTCACAACCTATGTTTACTAAAGTGCCACTAGAGCTAAGGTCCACTCTCGCACCTATCATATTAAACAAACCACATAGCTATCCGCTATTTCAACATAAAATAACCTCGTTCTACCACATATATTATAAACTATACATCACAAAGTAGAACTATGCACATCAAGCATGCTATACAATTCATCACATTCTACTAAAGTGCCAACCAAGTGTAATCATACTCATACACTATTTATAGTAGAACAACCATAAATCCACATGCTCAACCACATAAATAATGCTAATCAACCATGTAATGGCATATCACAATTCATCCATGAGAATTTCATATCAATGTCAAAACCCAACATGATACACTACTCCCTACAAATGCTAATCACATAACAAGCATGACAGCAATACAAAGCATAAATCCAATGCTACAAAATACAAACAAAACACTGCTTACATATCTACATTTAACACGTCGACCAATCACGAGTATACAGGGTCACTAAGCTCACACCAACTAGTATTGCAAACGCTATCACCCACCTACCTCAGCAGATAGAACAATCAATTTCAAGTGTTTAGCACCTAACACCATTAAAATAACACCTACCGTATGAACACCTAGAGTAAAACGCAATAATACATCACAAGGTAGACCAAACATAAATAAGTTATCAACACAAGCAATCCTGCAAGAATATCAATCTAGGTCATACCTCGTATTCACCAAGCAAACATATATATACATAGCGTGCTCCCTATACACCGGGAATCGTATCATATTCCTACACTCATATCGCATGCATTTCTAGAACACCCGCTCGCGTACATATCCAGGCAATGACAACATCATGCATAAAATAGCATTCGTATACCCTGCCAAGAGCATAATTTAGTATAAAGCCCTAATGCTCAACCCGACGTCAAATAACATACCTAGCATGCTAATCGAACCGCATGGAATATACTGAGACATCCAATCAAGATTTACAAGCACATATATCACCACATGTTTTTCCCAACATGTCCCATATGATTCCCGCTTGTAGATCATAGAATTAACCGTCCCAACCTCCATGCAAACAAGAACAAGCATACTATTACAAAACGTATGACTCGTTCACAAATCGACTATATAGGCTAGTCACGCGTACGACACAGGTCTAGTGTCGCAGCAACTCATCTACCCCAAGTACAACCAGTGCAGGCGGCGCCCTCACACATTAGGTAGAGTCAAGCACACACACGTGCCACAATAAACATGTTCCAAGCACAACAAAATCCTACTAAGAGTATTAAACCGGCAGTCATATGCCCTAATACACTTCTAAGTAGAAGATCAGGTCATCGATCCTACGACATGTATAACTAGAGTGTAGGAGGCGCTCAACTACACAAGAAGTGCAAAGTATGTAATTACGTTACCATCCACTCATCCATCCTAGAGTATAAACTTGGCAATCCTGCCCCCTATACTCACATCAGGTGACGAAAATACCGATAACATATAATACGACTCGTACTTATACCTACGAGTAACTAAGTGCCACATCTATCTAGATTGTCCGAACTAAACATTTGCTATAGTCATAGGCCACATCTACTATGGTATTAACCTAGCAAACAATCTACAATACCAATCCAAGTAGCTTATCACGCCAAATAACATATTACAAATCAATGCAATGTCATACTAGTATACAAAATACATCAAGCATAACATAAAATAACACAAACAAGTGTTGATCATAGGATTCCACTCACCTACGTCCCGGTTCACCGAACCGAGACCCCGATAGACGGCGAAAACCCTCGGAGTAACCGAAATCACCCTCGCCAAAGCGTCCACGAGCTCGAGGCAGGACGGCGGAGCGGCTGAGAGCGCCGGAGATCCTCGCCGGAGGCGGTCGGACGGCTGCGGCGGCTGAGACAGCGGTCGGAGTACATCACCATTGTAAGGTTTCGGATTTTTGTGAGTTAATATTTGTTTTTGAATCGGATTTATTCGGAGTTTGATTTGGTTTTATTTCGAGTATTTGATCGAGAGAATTTGATTTGGTTTTCGGTTGTTTTGGACTTGGCATTGGGGTTGATTTGGATTTGTTGGTTTATTGATTTTGTGTGTTTTTGGCTGAATTGGGCCCGTTTGGGTTCGGACCGGCCGATCTAGCCAAGTGCCTCGGCCAGCCGATGGCCCGGACCTGCTGGACGAGTCAATTGACTCGCCCAGACCCGGTCGCCCCACTCACGCACTCGCTCCCTCTCGTCTCTCTCTCACTCTGTCTCCCTCGCGCTCTCTCCCGCTCTCGTTCTCACGCCCGTCTCGCTCGCGCGCCCGCGATCCGCCGCCGATCGCCGCTCCCCGTCGCCGCGCGCGCGGGCCGGACTCTCCTCACCCTCTCCAACCTTCTGGTGCCGTCCCCTCTCACCCTCTGCGCCGATTTCTCTGAGCATCGGCCGCGACAACCTAATATTCAACTCCGTCGATTCCGGCGCCGCCGCGCCTCGCCGTCGGTCGTCGTGACCTCTCTCCGTCGCCTGGGTCACTGGCGAACCTCCCCGCCTCCGATTGGACGCCGTCACGCCGGATCTTTATCTCCGTCCTCTCTGCTCGTGTTCGGCCGCGCCGCCATCGGCTGCTGCTGTTGCTCCGGCTGTCGCCGCTTGGGGTCGTCGTCGCCTCCTTGGTCGTCTGACAGCTCCGACCGCCGCCGCCGTCTTTGTTGCCGCCGCCGACCGTCTCCGGCGAGCTTC
>MJHO01000471.1:0-32055 GCA_002076135.1 Xerophyta viscosa | reverse complement strand
ACCCAAACCCAACAATTCTCCCCCTCCCGACTATGTGGAGGAGACCGCCATCCCGGCGATCATACGGCATGTCTCAAGTTTCTCCCTTGGTAGAGTCTTTGTCAACATATCCGAACCATTATCATCGGTATGAATCTTCTCAAGTTCAAGCAACTTAGAATTTAACACATCTCTTATCAATGACTAACGAACAGTCAATATGCTTACTTGCTATAAAGGTAGAGTTTCTTACCAAGGTGTATGGCACTTTGACTGGTCACGAATAATAAGACATACCTTTTTGAGTGAACTTAAGCTCCTGCACAAACTTCTTCATCCATAGCAACTCCTTACATGCTTCTGTTGCTGCAATAAACTCTGCCTCTGTAGTAGAAAGCGCAACACATTTCTGCAACCTAGATTGCCAAGCCACAGCTCCTCCAGCAAATGTGATCAAGTAGCCTGAAGTAGATTTGCGAGAATCAACATCTCCTGCCATGTCTGCATCAGTATAACCTACTAACACAGGTTTCTCACTCCCAAAGCAAAGCTTCAAGGAACTAGTGCCCCGGAGATATCTCAGAATCCACTTTACTGCATTCCAATGCTCTCTTCCTGGATTAGAAAGAAATCTACTAACCACACCAACTGCATAAGCAATATCTGGCCGAGTACAAACCATAGCATACATAAGACTACCAACAGCTGATGCATAAGGAACCTTTTGCATGTCTCTTTTCTCATCATCATTAGATGGACACTGCTTCGAACTAAGCTTAAAGTGAGTAGCAAGAGGAGAACTGACCACTTTAGCTTTATCCATGCAAAATCTCTGAAGCACTTTCTGAATATACCTCTCCTGTGATAGAAATAGCTTCCTAGAAGCTCTATCTCGGCAAATAGTCATACCCAAAATTTGCTTAGCCGGGCCTAAGTCTTTCATAGCAAAAGACTTGCTCAACTCCTTCTTCAACATGTTAATTCTGGTAACATTCCTGCCAACAATCAACATATCATCAACATAGAGCAGAAGAATAATAAAGTCATCATCAGAAAATTTCTGAACAAAAACACAGTGATCAGAAGTAGTCTTCCTGTAGCCCTGCTGCTCCATAACAGACTCAAACTTCTTGTACCACTGCCTCGGTGCCTGTTTCAAGCCATAAAGACTCTTCTTCAACCTGCACACATAATCCTCTTTTCCTTTTACTCTGAATCCCTCCGGCTGCTCCATGTAGATCTCTTCCTCCAAATCACCATGAAGGAAAGCTGTCTTGACATCCATCTGCTCAATCTCTAAATCAAGGCTTGCAGCTAAGCCAAGAACAACACGGATAGATGTCATCTTCACCACAGGAGAAAAAATTTCATCAAAATCAACCCCCTTCTTTTGACTAAAACCCTTTACCACTAATCTAGCTTTGTAGCGGGGATGTGAACAATTTTCTTCCTGTTTTATTCTGTAAACCCACTTGTTTCTCAAAGCTCGTTTGCCTTTCGGAAGTTTCACCAAATCATAAGTATGATTTGCCATTAGAGATCTCATCTCATCCTGCATAGCCTCCAACCACTCCTTCTTATGTTCATCCTCCATAGCCTCTTCAAAATCTTCGGGTTCTCCCCCGTCACTAAGTAACACATACTCTGATGAAGGATACCTACTAGAAGGTTGGCGAGCTCTCGTGGACCTCCAAGCTGGAGCCTGTAGTACATCTGTCTGAGGTAGCTGGTCTGACTGCTCATCAACATCAATATCATCATCACCTACATCATGAGTAGGAACACCCATGTCACCTGCGACCTGCTGATCGGTCTGCACATCATCATCTGCTTGCTCTGCTACTGTAGGTAATGTACCTGGAATCAAGTCAACCAAATCATCTCTGGACTGCGGTAATATATTGACTGCCCTGTCAATATCCTCAATGGTCTGATCCTCCATAAAAATGACATCTCTGCTTCTGACAAGCTTCTTCTCAACAGGATCATAAAACCTGTAACCGAAGTCATCTAGACCATAACCAATAAAGACACATTGTCTAGTCTTAGCATCAAGCTTAGACCTCTCATCTTTGGGAACATGCACAAAAGCTTTACATCCAAAGACCCGCAAATGGTTATAAGAAACATCCTTACCAGTCCACACATGTTCTGGAACATCAAACTGAAGTGGAACACAAGGTGACAAATTCAGCACATGAACAACTGAACTCAAAGCTTCACCCCAAAAGGAATTAGGTAGCTTAGAATGTGAGAGTAAACATCTGACTCTCTCAACCAGTGTTCTATTCATCCTCTCCGCTAAACCATTTAGCTGAGGTGTCTTGGGAGGAGTCTTCTGGTGTCGAATACCCTGTTCTCTGCAGTAGTCATCAAATGGCCCTATATACTCACCACCATTATCGGTTCTGATGCACTTAACTTTCTTCCCAGTCTGCCTCTCTACTAAGGCCTGAAACTGCTTAAAGGTAGCCAACACTTGGTCTTTTGTCTTCAATGTATATGCCCAAATCTTTCTTGAATGATCATCAATGAAAGTGACAAAATAAAGAGAACCACCAAGTGTTTTACTTTTCATAGGACCACAGACATCAGAATGTATCAAGTCAAGTACACATGGCATTCTTGAAGGAGGAGAACTGTGAAAAGAAACCCTGTTTTGTTTACCTGCAAAACAGTGAGAGCACTTCTTCAAGATCGAACTTCTGATGTCAGGAAGAAATTCCTTCTTAGCAAGAACTGTTATCCCCTTCGCACTGATGTGACCAAGTCTCTTATGCCATAAATCAACAGATTCATCACATTCTGCAGCACTAACAACATCAGTACAGATCTTTGCATGCATAAGATAAAGAGATACAGACTTCTTTCCTTTGGCAAAAATAATAGAACCTTTGGTGAGCTTCCATTGACCATCATAAAAAGTGTTACAAAAACCTTCATCATCAAGCTTGCTAACAGAGATTAAATTCATGCGAACATCAGGAACATACTTTACACCTTTAAGAGTAAATTTCATACCGTTGTGTGTCTCCAAGCAGACATCACCAATGCCAATAGCATTAGAATAGCCATCATTACCCATCTTGATTCTTCCAAAATCACCAGATGTGAAAGATGTAAAGAAATCCTTCCTCGAAGAGATATGCACTGTTGCACCACTGTCTATCACCCAAGAAGCATCATGACTTGCAAGATTAACAGCATCACTATCACAAGCAATAAGAAAATCTTCAGAAGTAACTGCAACCTGATCTTCAACACTGCCCGAGTCCTTCTTCTTTTCCTTATCCTTGTTTTTCTTGTTATCTTTCTTCAGCTTCCAACAATATTTCTTGATATGCCCTTTCTGACCACAACCGTGACACTCTACGTTAGCATATCTGCCCCTGGACTTGCTTCTGCTCTTACCTCTGCCACTCTGACCTCGGGTACTACTTCTCCCCCTATTCTCTGTCACCAAGGCTTCTGACTCTGAAGAAATAGAAGTGGAACACTGCGCCTTTCTTCTCATCTCTTCATTAAGAACACCATTCAAGGCCAAATCCATAGTAATCTTACCACCAGGAGCTGAATTAGAGAGAGTAGTTCTGAAAGTCTCCCAAGAGTCCGGCAAACTACTGAGAAGCCAAAGACCATGAACCTCATCATCAAATTTGATACCCATTGCGGACAGCTGATTTAGAATACCTTGCAACTCATTCAAATGATCTGCCATAGGAGTATTATCCTTATACCTTAATGCCATTAGCTTCTTCATCAAGAAGAGTTTGCTAGTCCCAGCTTTTCTAGCATATAACTCTTCAATCTTTTCCCACAGTGTGCGCGCATGATTCACAGCATCAATATGATTCAGCACATTCTCATCAACCCACTGTCTAATAAATCCACAAACAACACGATGTTCCAGTTCCCATTCTTTTTCACTCTTACCATCAGGTTTCTCTGTGCTAAACACCGGTAGATGATAACCCTTCACATAGAGAAGGTCATCCATCTTAGTTTTCCAAAGCTGATAATTTGAACCATTCAAATAAATCATTTTGCCTACACTTCCATGTTACCAAAAGATAATCAAAGATCAATAGCTCTGATAACAGTTTGATGGAAAAAATGACCACAACACCTACGGTACAGCGGAAATACAATTACTGCAACACAGCAACAACCATAAATAACCGTAGGCACATATATTTTTTCCAAATCTTGTTGAACCAAGAAAGGACAAGGCACACAATTTATAACATGATCACCACATCACAAATTATCAACACAACCTATAACAATCATAAAGAACACCAACCGATTTAACGTGAAAAAACCTCTCCAAATCGGAGAGTAAAAAACCACGGGACCGAAGTCCAAAATGCTCCACTAATCACCAGGAGATTACAACAGTCCTCTCTAGATAATACTAGAGATATACAGCCAAGCACAATCAAGATCCACAAGATCCTTGATCAAAATCACACAAACAAAGAGTGAATACAATCACACAAATAAGTGCAGAAAATCACCAAACGGGTCTGGTGAACAGTCCCGATTCACCACTGTAGAAGTCTCCAAATCCGATCTCCACCGTTCAGATCCAAGATCAATGAGTCAGGAACCTCCCCTCAAAATTTCAGATCGATCCAACGGTAGACGACTTCAGATCGTTCACTTGATGAAACTGTGTCAGGTTGAAAAAACCCCAAATTTCTGCACATACACTGCTGTTTCGATTCTAACACCTCAAAACCATGCGGCTGGCTGTTTTGATTAGGGTTTTTACCCCCACTTAAGTGGTTATCCAATAACATTCAACTTTCTTATCATTTCATATATTTGCACTCACATGGGCCATCCATATGGGCTTGGCCTTTTGGGCATTCTCCACCACATTGGAGGGACACCAAACCCAACAATGTCATGTGAAGTTCGTGCTCAAACTCATGAAGTTGCTGATCTGGATGTTTCCTGAAGAATATGTGTAGACCACATGGCCTTTTGTCTGCTTAAGTTCCTTCTCGTACAATCCCAAGCTTCCACGGTTGTGCTCCATTGTTCCTTGTGAATTTTCTAATGAATAAATGGCTCACTAACCGAGATCACTAATAATATAATTAAAAAGAACTGTCTTTTCTGGTTGCTAAGGAGTTCAAAAAGCCAATCAATTGCACATATTTGTGGCTCGCCGCTGCCTCGGTGTCCTTTCTGACTCACTTTGTGTTTAACATACAGATATTTACATATTAATTTCTGCTTTATACATGTTTACTTACTGATAGTTTTAATCAAGCCAAAAAATATAAGTATTGTTAAAATAATCTCCTAAAAAATAAATTTGATGTAGTCCACAATTTTATATTTTTAAATTTTTTTCAAAAAAAAATTCTAAATAGTATTTTATAGCTTTAAAATTTTTATGGTTGTAAAAGTTTTAGAATACTAAAATATCTATTTTAATATTTTTGAATACATAATATATATATATATATATATATATATATATATATATACATATATTTTAAAATAATAACCGTTTATAAAATAGGAATTGTTTGGACAAGATATATTTAATATATTAATCCAATGCGCTGACCAACTTCAGCTTCTACGCCAAGACTGATTCGCTTTCAATCTTCCTTGCCACACTACAGATTTATAGACTGCTACGAACAAAGCCTATAAAAGCGCCCAAATCCAAACTCTTCTGAGCACTGAATGAACTATCCCTCCTGAAGCGTCATGGATTACGCCATTAACGAGCTTACGATCTTGCCATCTACTCCCGCCTCTCTCCTCGCCTTCTGTGTTTGCCACCTAATCATTGCTTTCCTTTTGCTTAGCAGCAACATCGCCGCCGCGGCTGCCGTAACTTCTTGCGAGTTAGCTGGAGAGTGCTGCTGGGTTGTATCTGCGCCGGTGTACGCGACAGAAGAAAACATTGTTGACGAGGGTGCGGAGGAGAAGCTTCTGGAAGAAGGAAATGAAGATGAGAATGAGGATACAGGGAGCGAGTTCGATGCGATGGTGGAAGAAGAGGAAGACGATGAGCTGAAGAAAAGAGCAGAGGATTTCATCGAGAAGATGAACAGAGTGTGGATGGCTGAGAGTAAGATGCTACTACGTTCTTAAAAACTGAAGAAAGAAGTAAACAGAAGAAAATCGAACTTGCCGGCTTTCTATAGCTTGGAATTCTGTAAATAGTTCTATGTTTCTTCAGTAGTACATGTCTGATTTTGCTAGTGAGTAATGGAGATGTTGTAATTATCAGAGTTTTTCTGTAACTTTCAAAGCTAAACTTACAAAACTCTCCTCTTCGATTGCTCTTGTTTATTAACATACAACATCAAACTACGGCACTTGAATCACAGAGTATCGGTCGGTACTGGACGCGAGAGTTTTTCGCGAATTTGAGGATTCTTATACGAAGACGTGCTCTCTTATTACAGGTTCCGTCATGATAATCTCAAAAAACTTAAAACTACGGCGAGGGAGGGCAAGAGGAACAAGAGCAAGGTAAATCTTCCGGTTCATTGCGTGCTTAAAATAAATTTATTTTCCGTAAGAGCAAAGAGAGAGATTCAAAACCTATCAAAGATAAAAAAAAGCTCTCCCATAATAGGACTTGAAAGCTTAGCTCTACAAAAGCCTGCAGTGTGTCTTGGTAAGATGCGCGATTTCGAATAAGCGATTTTGCAAAATCGTTTGAAAAAAATAAAAATAAATCAAGAACAATTTTGACCATTTTACACTGCAAAAAAATATATTTTGGCCAAAATAGATTATTAGGGCATAAAACGTTTAATCTAATTATACAGGGGGTAAAAAAAAGTGAAATGCCCAACTATATTATATTTTCATGCTGATAGTTCGAAAAAATGAAAATTTTCGATTAATGAAACATAAATCAGTACCGTATCTAAGTATATATGTTATAACATTTTTACAATTTACGGACATATTTCTTCGTGAAAATCTCAAAAGAAAGAAAAAATGCATTTCATCTCCTGCGGACTTGGATTAAAACATTGTTTTCTGGAGATTAGATGGTACAAATTCATAATGCTGGTTAGCATGGAAGTGTTTCTGGAGACTATAAAGGTTATGGAGAAACTTTTGAAGTTGGATTCCCAAAAAATGGAGGAATTAGATCCTTACTTAATGTTTTCACTTCTAAAACTACATCTGGACGCTTGTCAGGAAGAATATAGCTGACTCAAAATGTGAGGCATCTCCTGCGCCAGGAGAGTGCGCGGCGTGTGAGCACACAGACGCACGTTCAACTTCTAGTGACAGTAGAAATTTAATTTTCGCATGGTGCAAGCCAGTAATATATCTGTAAAAGATTTCAGCGTCAGATGGGTGCACAATTCTGTGTATGATCTATGAATGTTGCTTGAGCATACGAATCGGATCCGAATGTCTGATGGTGGAACTGAGGTGAGTGCTATGCGAGGATTTATTTGTTATAACGGTCCCGTAAAGTGCGCCAATCACAATGCTTCTGTTTAATCAGTAGATGCACACAAGATACCACTCTGTCACTAGCAACTAGCAGGAGAGCTGAGTTGCTTACAGTTCAAATCTCGTGTATCGAAAGTTAGAAAAGGTCTCAGATGGATGCGTAAACATACACACTAAGTAGGGAAACAAATTTCGCATGTGTTAAGTATAATTTCTGAAAGTGACATGGGCAAAGAGAAATAATTTTTAAAACTGAGGTGAAAAAACTGTAATTTGCTTTATAATTTTTGTTAAAAAAAAAAGATAATTGCGAGCGTAACCCAAATAGATTCAAATCGAATTTACAAGTCGAAATGTGAATGATTTTTAACCCGTATTGAGCATAAAACTATTGAATTTAAACTAACCAGATATTATTATATTATTAAATCTAAACTATAGATAGTATAATAACTAATTTAAAAATAATATAATTTAAGTATAATACTATATAATCTTTAATCTAAATTATTATACCTAAAAAATAATATCATAAATAATAATTTTATTCTATTTTTAATTTTGTTAAACTAATTCATTTATTATAAATTTTTATCTAATTTTAATTAATGTGTCCGGAAAGACATACTTTAGTTACTCTTCTTTATTTTTAGATAAATGACCAAAAAAAATATAAAGAAACATAACACACATATTATATATAAAATAAGGCACGTTCCTTTTTTTTAAATGAGAAAATTGCAATAATTTCTGGGCAGCATATCTTTATCCATCAAGGAAATGATGAAGAAAGTACCATACATACCACCACATACATGCAACACTCTACGGAGGTAAGAAAGGCCAAAGACAAAAAAAATGTCATATCAGCCTTTCTTAATTTAGAAACTATACAATTTAATTTCTAAAAATAAAAAATATATTGATATATCAGTCTTTATATGTTGCATATCAGCATGTTTTTTTCATTTTCATACACTAATTATACAATCTAAAAAAATAGATAGCTGATATGTAATTACCAAAAAAAATAATAAAATATAGAGAAAGTGAATACTAGCTAATAACTTTCCAATATCAATAATTTCTTCAAACTCGTAACTAATCATAACTAATCTTATAAATATCATAATCAATTAGAAAGGAAAATAATAATCACCTTCTTCAATGATGACTAAGAGCTCAAACTGAACAACCTTAAGCAAAGCATCTTCATCCTTCGTAGCAAGCAAGAAATTATCTAGCTTGAGATTGCAGAGCATTTCCTAGAGATGCAAACCAGGTCGGGCCCGCATGGTTTGATGCGGGGGGTCAACGGAGGCGGGCCACAGGCAGGCTCGGCCCGTCCCCTTAGTTATGCCGGCTCGGCTCGGCCGGCGGCCCGCCAAGCCTACCTAGATTTTTTTTTTAAAAAAAAAAATTATATGCTGTGCGGGCTTCCCGCGGGCCGGCCCGCCCCGTCACTCGCGAGCGGGTTGGTTTTTCCAGCCTGGGTCGCACTGCCGGCCCGAGTCGCACGACTGGCCACGCGGGGCGGACCGGCCCGAGTCGCACAACTGGCCACGCGGGGCGGACCGGCCTGATCGGCGAGCCGGACTGCGGTACGGACCGCGGACTTTTTTTTTACATTACCCCTATAAAATGACAAGCATGAACACCATTTAGGATTTGCCTGCAAATTACCCATTCGATGTACATCCTTTTGCGATAATCATTTCGAACAATTCATATCATCATAGTAAGTTATTCGCTGCCGCCCCTTTGATATAAAAAATTTGCTTTAGTCAAATTATAGTGGATAGAATTATATATTTTTAGATCATCGTAAAAATATTTTATTTATAATAATATATTTTTATATAATTGTTATAATAAATAAATTGAGGGAAGGTGGTTAATTTTAAGAGGTAAATATTATTTTGCTTACAACCCAGCCAGATTCATGTACGCTGACGAAGCCATTCTCTGTCATCAGTTTAGTATATCAACAATGTCTGCTTGCCTTCCACTGCCACCTCCTCCTCCTCGGCTCCAACCACGATCTTCTTCCTCTTCTCCTAGCCTCACTGGTGAATTCAATCCCGAGCATGCTGCCGGTGATTCCGTCACGGCAGACAAAGCCTACACCTCGCTCCCTCTTCTCCTCAAATCTTGCGCCAAGTCCGCCGCCATCTCCTCCGGCAAACAACTCCATGCTCTCTCCTTCAAGCTCAACCTCTCCACTGACCTATTTGTCCAGACATCCCTTATCTCCATGTACTCATCCTGCTCCCACCTCGAATTCGCTCTCCAAGTGTTCGACCAAATGCCTGTTCATAATACAGTTTCTTTTACCGCCACTGTCAATGCCTGCCTTCGCGCTTCTCAAACTACTACTGCAATGGAAATCTTCCTAAGGATGCTTGAATCTGGTATAAATCCTGATGCATTCTCGCTTGTCAGCTTTCTCTCTGTTTGCGGGTGCGCTGGTGCTCTCAATCTCGGTAGATCTGCCCACGCTCAGATTATCAAACATAACTTAGATTTAACAACGTTCCTAGGAACATCACTTATTGACATGTACTGCAAGAATGGGAATTTGGAAGATGCGGTGAGAGTTTTCAGGAATGTTCCGGAAAGTTCGAAGATGGTGGAGATTTGGAACTCGCTGATTCATGGGCTCACAATGAACGGTCGGGGCAGAGAAGCTATTGAACTATTCATGGAAATGGAAGTTAATCCGAACGAGCTCACATTTCTCGCTCTTCTGAGTGGCTGTGCTCATGCTGGGCTTGTGGAAGAAGGAAAACTCTACTTCAATTCGATGAAAAACAAGTACAAAATCATCCCAACGGTTAAACACTACGGCTGCATGGTCGATCTCTTCAGCCGTTCAGGAAAATTGGAAGAAGCTTACGAATTCATTAGCAATGAAATGCATTTGAAACCTAATTATGTTATATGGAGCTCATTGCTCAGCGGATGCAGATTGCATGGTGACTTAAGCTTAGCAGAGAAGGTGATGAATGAGATCACTAAAGAAGATCATTATCGGCCAGTCGAAGACACGAGCCACTACGTTATGATGTCGAATTTGTACAGGGATTGTGGGATGTTGGATAAACTACAAAGTATGAGGCGCAAAGTTGGAAGAAAGCCCAAGGGCAGCAGCTGGATCGAAGTAGGAGGGGTTGTGTACAATTTTGGAGTTTCATGGATGAATCATGGCCATAGGTGGTCTGAGATCAAGGCTATGTTGGATAAGCTGGAACTGAAGTTGTTAGGGAAGGGAAGAGAAGAGATGACGAGGAATCCACACAGCGAGAGAGTTGCAGTTGCATGTGGGCTTATAATTACGCGTAGTCCTACGACGATTAGGGTTTATAAGAACTTGAGGATTTGTGGGAGCTGCCATAGTTTCATGAAGTTGGTATCTGAGGTTTATGGCAGAGATATTTTGATCCGGGATTGCAATCGTTTCCATCGGTTCGTAGGTGGAAAGTGTTCGTGCAACGATTATTGGTGACTATCAAGCAGAATATTTCTCAAATTAGTATATTAATCTTGTTAGCATTTGGGCTTCGCCCATGTACAGCAAGCATCCAATGAAATTACTTAGCACCCTAGGGGATGCTATGACGAGCGGGTTACAACTGCGATGCTTAATTTTAAGATATTGATGTCTTTTTCGAGACCACAGATGTAGTAGACCACCCTGGGAGGCACGGATGTGTTACTACATAGTGCAAGCCTTGGAGTTGCACTGTTTGAAGGTGCGTAGCCATTGAGCAGATCTCTAGGACGTTATGGGATCGCCTCTGTTGTAAGGTTCGGTGCCGTGGAATGTGTACTTGTGGCTTAGATATTATGACCTAGGTCCTAGATAGGATTATCCTAATCTGGGTCGTTCTAGTATATAAATCAAATATGAGAGAACTAACTGGTTTGTGTTAGTACCTAGTGATTCCATGCTAACTTAATTCCAAAGATCAAAAGTACAAGTGATTGGGATGCGTGATCGATTACATACTTGTATAAGATGTTTGCTTTTATATGTTTTGGATGACATATTATGGTATTTTGCAATCATGCTATATGTTGTATATGCTGAGTTGATGCAGGTGATGCCACGATAAGCATTGTTTTGGAAATATGCTATCGTGCCGTTCTTTGAGTTTGTTGACTCACACTCTTTTGCTTTTTTTTCCCAGGTATAGGTGAACGAGGAAAAACACCGTCCGAGGGTGCTTAGACGATTAGAGAGAGGGCTATATTTTGAAGGTATAATTTTAGGGCTATGTATAGAGAAACACTTGTAGCTATGTTGCTATATTTTGTTGTATATTTTGGGTAAAGAAGTATAAAAGAAGCTGTTGGGCTCAAAATATAATGGGCTATGGTTGGTGCAAATAGGCCCGAGATGGTGCCCTCAATAACATCACGTGGAGGCAGTCAGATGCTTTCCAGAAAGTGGGCATAATGGAGATAATGGAGGCAGTTATAACAACTGACAATGAGATAGTTATATATATACATATCCATTTTGGAATAGAAGAAAAAAAGAGGAGGAAGTTCTGGAGAAATCAACGCAAGGAAGAGACATCAAGTAGAGAGGAACAGAGAAGAGCTCGAAGATAGTTCATTCAAGGGGGTAAGATGTGTATTATCGTATATCCCTCTCTCTGGAATCTCCAGCACTCCTCTCTTCTGTTGCAATCTCAAAGATCAAGGAGACATTTTCCCTAAGAGATTGTGGTGGAAGCAACTGTGAATTGGAATAATATTTTCACAAGGATGGCACGTTGCCGGAAACACAATCGAAATCGTTTTGCATTTTCGTCGAGATGAAGACGAAGCCCGGTTAACCATTCAAAGAAGAAGATAAACTACCTAAGGTCCACTGGAGGTATATACGAAGTCTTTTGGAGATCGCCGGAGGTCATCGGAAGTTGTCCGAGATCACAAGAACGCCGTAGAAGTTGTTCGAGGTGTATTGTGGAGATGAACACCAAAATCTTCAAACCGCGAAATCCTCGAAGCTCCCCCATTGGCGTGTTGGAACTTGAAAAGCAAAATCCTTGAAGTCCATCAAGAACCCGTCCCCGGAAAAAAAAAGGCACTTCCAAAGGGGGGCTTTCGCTGCAGTTGAGGCGAAGTCATTCGAAAATTTCCGGAAGATATTAGATCGTGCGTCAAGAAATTTGGAGAGAAGAAGCTTGAGTTGTCCGAGCATTCAAAGATGAAGGATGGAGAGCGAGAATACGGGTGAACGTGAGACGATGTACAGATACATGGAAGCAATCTTATAACATAGAATTGCCTCCTGCGAAGCAGGTGAATTATACAACAAATACTTGAAGATCCACATGCCGACGGGATTCGATGGGAGATAACAATCGGAGCAATATCCAATAAGTCAATAGCTCTTTTGCCTGAAAAGGCTGTCTGAGAGATTCGTTGCATTCGTGAAATAACTGTTAATTCGAAGCTAGAGCATAACCCGAAATTTGTTTGGACGATGCCGGAGAATTTATTGACAGCTTACAGAAGAATTTGTATACGCATTTGAACTAAAGAAGCGATAAAAAAAGTCATCAACCACCAGAGAGTCGCATGATTATCGCTGAATATATCTCATGCCAGTTCTATTTCGACGATATGCACAAAGGACATCACATCAATAGTCTGGACATCGAACCAGGAAATACAGGCGTCGGCCGATATAAACATAAAATCAAAAACACGGCGGTGCCGATATATAACGCAAAATCACAGAAGACGCGGCGGTCGATATATCACGCAAAACCAATCAGAATACGTCGGCGGCGATATAAGCAAAATCAAAAAACACGGCGGCGGGCGAATATAACGTGAAATCAAAAACGACGGATGGGCCGAATATAACGCGAAATCAAAAACCGCGGGCGGCCGATGTATAAACGTGAAATCAAAACAGTGTCGGCCGATATAAACGCGGAATCAAACACGGGCGGCGGCCGATTATAACGCGACAACAGAATTATGGTGTCGTTATGTTACGTCAAATGGCGACGATGCTACAGTTCACCGCAGTCAGAATATACGATGGCGATCATATATGCAGAATAGGGCGACCACCTATGTCAAGCACAATTCTAACGCATGTCTAAGCGATTGGTGGTAGGAAGGACGTGCAACAAGTGACACACTAATCACACGCACATGCTTATACTTTGATTTTCTGTTTAATTGAATTAATGTGATTCAATGAAGAAATAATTTTATTATGAATTAAATTATTCCTTATCGGAGGTATTGGATGGCATGTAAATTAACGCCGAATTATTTTTAATTGGGAGACGAGGTCGATATCTTATAATATGATTTCTCTCTCTCCACCCAAGAAACCTTCCTCATTTTTTTTCTCTAATTCCAAATGGATATGACGTACTAATATTAACTCATACTCAGTTGTCAGTGTGTATAACTGCCCATTATCTCCATTATGAGCCCACTTCTGGAAAGCATCTGACTGCCTCCACGTGATGTATGAGGGCAGCGCATCTTGAGCCTTTTCACCAACACATAGCCCATTAATGATTATTTGATTGTGGCGCAATTACAAATAGCTCCCCTCGTTATGCGACATAAACCACTGTAGTGCAGTTAATCGAAAGTATGTTGATAAGGAACAGTGATTTTTTGCGGACTAAGTGCTCTGTTTGGTCTTAAATTAAAAGTATCGCACTGCTTCTCTGGGTCGATGTTAAATCAATTACTTTGCAACTCTAGTTACAAAGGC
Source organism: Xerophyta viscosa (assembly GCA_002076135.1). Lineage (NCBI taxonomy): Eukaryota > Viridiplantae > Streptophyta > Magnoliopsida > Pandanales > Velloziaceae > Xerophyta > Xerophyta viscosa. Next base: position 17,864 of record MJHO01000471.1, on the reverse strand, counting down.
GTGACCGAATTTCAGGCAAATCATTTCCCATGTCTGTAATTGTCCACAACTAGTGAATCAACTGTATTGAGTGGTGTATAAAATTAGCCTATTGCGTTAATTGCCATGGAACACTTTATTTTTTTCATCACTATGTTTACACAAACTATGTAGCCACCATACGATGACTTGATGATTAACGTGATCTGAGTTCATCTCTAAATCATAATTTCCAAGTTCCAGATGGCTCTTATTGTAATAATTTCAAAATTCATGATAGTGGTTGCGCCCAGTCAGGAGAGTTTACCAAGCTACTAACAATTAGCTATTCAAGTATTTGTAGATTGACGACTGTAAATATTGATTAGCTGTTTACTAATGGGTGCTACTTTGATAATGCGAAAGCGCTTATGATTTCAGATGAGATAAGTCCGAAATGGTGCCCTGGATATTTTCAGTTAATCAAGCAAAAGCTGTGTGATGGCTGTATCAGTATTGGAATCAAGATAGATCTGTATAGTCATGTAATATTAATTCGACATCTTCATGCAACCCCTCTTCGCACCCCCGGTCGCAATGAACAATTCCGTAGAAAAAATATCTCCAAATTTCGAGTTAACGACTTCTCTGCCGCCTCATCTCTACAACACTATGATCTCCGACAAGTTCCGAGGTTTATCTTCATCACTAAACCGTTTCGACGACCTTCGACAATCTCCGACATTTCGATTCTCTCTAACAAATTGATCGTGTGTCTTTATCTTAATCGTACAACTTCGCCCGCGTCCTATCCATCAACAGATTCACTGAGATATTGTTCAACCAATCCCAAGTGGATGAATATGAACTCTTAACATCTTATTGATGTCACTTGCCAGAATTCAATGAATCTATCCAGTAAGCATTAACATCTTCATGCTTACAGAAATATCTTCATATCTTCACGCTCCATTACGAACACGAACCGTCATCCAAAGTAGTTTGTGGCGGAGTTCACCACCAACCATGATTCTATGACATATATCCGTCCAAAGTTCTATCTTAATTCATATTCGATCTTGTGGCTCCGTACGGCATCTCCGGCAAATTCCGAACGTACACATGTAATGGAGTATGGTTTCTTCTTCTCTCTTTTTTATGATATGTGGTGGTGGTCAATGCTGTAGAAGGAAGGGATGAGATGATGAGTGTCTCTAACTTTGGATCTTCCTTACACCCAAGGAAAAAAAAAAAAAAAAAAAAAATTATCTTTCTTTATTTCCAAGCCATCTCTCATCCTTGCTGGGAGAAAGAGCGAAGAAAATTTATCGATGTTATGGTTGAAGGCTTATTTAAGAGGCATTTTAACTTGTGGAAAAGCTCAAAACTTATCAACCTTCGCTATGGGCTGACAATTTATTTTCTTCCTTTGTAGATTTATAATTTTAGACTTTATCCAGCAAATGTTCTCTCAATTTATGATTCTTTCATGCGTTTTTATTCTGGCAGTGCTGGTTCAAAATCATGTAGTCTCCCTTAAATAAGATTTGCAACTTTTCTATCAAATCATGAACTGATGTATGATTTTCAGAACACAAACTTTATCCAAAGAACATTCCATCCTAGGAACAAAATATGATATTGGTTATGGATAAATGGATGTTTTGCCTCACAAATAAATGATGACAACTAGACCTTCTCGTCGGCAAAACATTAATATTTACTTATTTGTCTCAAGAACACTTAATGTGTTGACCAGAAAGGGACGTTCCATCCTAGACAAAAATACAATATTATATTGTAGGAAAATAGGAGCGAGGAAATATTTGCCTCATAAACACATATGATGCTGACAAACTGGGGGAATTCCATCGACGACTCAAAAACTATTGAAAATATTGCCTCAAGAACGCTGGTGACATTCCGTCGCAGACAAAACATAGTTGTTTTTTTTTTTTTTTTTTTTTAATACCCCTAACGTCCCAACACTTGAGTGTCACGTCCTTCATCTTCCACTTTCAGACTCTACAATTGTTTTGAAGATGTGTTTTGCTTACTTGGCTCTCCCACCTTCAAAATGATTGGCACCAAATAAGGATCTCTTTATAAGTGAATTCCATATACACAAAGCTTTCTTCTCATTTTATATTTAAGGGCACCAATGGAGTTATGGGTGTGACAAATTTATGGAGCCACAAGGTCTCGCGCATATCAATTGCAAGTTGGGATTCTGGTTAAAATAATCCATCATCGCATGACCTTGACTGCTTTTTAAAAATTCTTTGCTTTGGTAGCCTTCTTCCCGTGTCAATGTTGTTCGAGGAGAAAGCAAAGGATCAGTGCTGCACCCGATTCAAATGGTTATTTGTCAGTTAAGATTCTCATGAAGTTCCAAATAACAATCTGAATGGTTAAATTCACTAAGGAGCCCAGCATAATTCCTTTTGTCTACTTGGAAAAAATTACCCAGCCATACAATTGTGGTGGCCATTTGTAACCTATAATAGTTCCGGTACAGTCCCATGTACTGGACGCCTTATCCGGAGATCAGGTAAAGCAGATGTGTTCAGTAGAAATAAAATTTGGCAATCTTGAGGATATGCTATAGATTCTCACTTAGCTCTTTAGAGGGTGCAAAGCCCTGAATTATATATGCTTAACGATGCGAAAATTTGGTTGTCAGTAAGCCAAGACATTATAAATCTCTTCTGTCTGGATCTTTGAGGTGCCTTGTGCAATTGTTAATCCGGATCATCTTGCTTGTCTTCATTAGCTGGTTAGGCTCAGAGAAATCGATAGTAAAAGTAGTGCGTTCTAAGTTATTTGTGGCTTGTAGTACTTCAGTAAGTTTTTCTCGCATGCGTCTTCTTAGCGGGACAAACATATAGATTCATCATCTGAATTAGAAAAAAAAAACATTAGCGGGCGAATGCACCTGGGAATTGAGCAGCGCTAGTGTCCTTTGCATTAGCCTGTTCCAGATCTTGTTCTCAGAGTCATGTAGATTCTTCTCTAATTTGAACCTAGAAACGTTTCTTTTGCAAGGTAACTCATCATCTTCGGAAGCTACTTCCTAGATGAGTCAACAAAACTCTAATTGCGTAAAAGCTCTATGACTGTTGTCTCCGGAGATATCTGTGTAGATGTGAGGTTTATTTCTTAGATAGCCTTAGTTCTTTCCTATTTTCCTCGCATTAATTACATGTTATACATCGACTAAACCCGGAGTGTTGGGTTCTAATCTAACAAATACTCCCCTCCTAGAACAGTAGTCCATCCTTCATTCATTGACTCGTTGTACGCTAAAGATTGTGGGACGGCGAAGCTGCAGAAGGGCTGGAGCGCTCTTTAATGAAACCTTTTGACGAGAAATAACTCCTACCCTGCTTTAACCCAGGTTTCTACCATAGCCATAATCTTATTGAATAACCCACAACAGATCCTCCACAGGATTTATGGCCCCAGCACGAATGAATGCTGGGCAGGTAATGATAGTTTACCGATGCAGTACATAATTCTTTATACAACTTCAATCTGGCTTCTTGATGAAGGTGGGTCATATCAGGCATTATTAGGAGATGCCCGATATCTAGGGAGCATGTTTTATATAAACAAGATCGCTTATTGCCTCACTATTGTTGCTATCTTCGATTAAAAACCAAATATTACTTCACCGATCTCTGCTTACTCTATCTCCCGAAAAGAGTCTAAGGTTCTAGGGGAATTATATGGGTATGATTGAATCAATGCACACTTCAAGATTATTCCTGAGCATTTAATCTATGAGTACCACTTCATGGTCATTTTGGGCTTTCTGGAGATATTTAGGTCACCGATCTAAAGTGAACCTAGTTTCAGTTCTCATATCGAAGGATGCATGAAAATCTTACCAGTAAACACAAAAGAATCGTATTTGCCTTTGGTTAAGCAAGACCCTTTTTCATGACTCCTTACGAGCTATGACAGTTAAATCGACCAATGCTCGGCGAAATATAAACAAACAAGGAGGAGGTTCTCTCCAATAAGAGCTGCGCCGTACGGCAGAATTCTCAACAGGAGCTCAAAACATAATCATGCATGTGAATGTGTTCTAGAATGCTATCTGAACTATATTCTATTCAGCGGGCCCTGGTCGCACCAACGGTTCAAATAACTAGGGTAATCTTTCCATCTGAAATGTTTGCCAACGAGGATCAAAGCATGTCTATCCCAAATCAATTTTAAATGTTGCAAATTTTAGGTAACTATTATCATAGGAAAGCCAAGTATCCATCGCACACTTCGGCACAAAGTACATGTATATACACGCTTGGTGTACAAACTTTCGCAGAAACTAAAAAGAATATTCATGTTTTTCAATGCCATAATACAGATTTTTAACAGCTTCCTTTGAAGAAAGAGTTTGGAACATGAATACTGAGATTCTCCATCGAGTTATAAATCTGTTGCGCGCTTCTTAGCTCTCTTAGTCCAATGTTAACTCGGATGGCTAACTGTCCCTCTGATTATAAAATCGAGCCAAAATTGATATTCTAGCTTCCCAATCATGAATAATCTTGTGTAATTGTGAGTACCACTCAAAATGCCACTCTTTCAAAGTGCTATCAAATTGTGCAATAGTAGAGGGATTTATCTTGCAAGTATTCCCACATTGAATAGAGGAAAATGCGCCATTGTGTATTTTGGATCATCCTGTACCATCAACCACACTACAAATTTTGCTGAATATCCAGGTGGGAATGAAATCATCATGCCCATGGGAATTATTGTACTATAGTCGGAATGAAAGTGGCGTATAACCCCAGCCCTCCAAACTTCTTAGATAACAATGCTCTCAATAGCCTTCTCTATATCATCGAATGTATAGGACTTCCTCCAATTGGTGGTGGTTGAGGTGCACTTTGATGGAACTTCGGAATTACTCTACTCGTCGAAGGTTGCGGAGTTAGATTACCAGCATTATCAAATCGCTTGAATGCCTCTGTTAGTGCCTCAATTCGCTCATTCAATTCAGCTATTTGCCTGTCTTTTTCCATCATAAGTCGACCTTCATGTGTTATGGAATCGGAAGCCTTAACATCTTGTTGCTCTTTAATCAGCATTGTTGTCATCAGCCAATCACAGGCCCCTATCTTACTCGGAAGGATTTGCTTGCTTGCTTACTCTCTTGTTTCAACTCCTCTCTATGCGCAAAGCTGCTCTAAATACCTTCTTCTTGTTGATATCCTCTCCCTATCCTTCACTTGGTGACTAAGATGGTCTTTTTTTGAACCATAACATTCTATGTAGTGCTAGTTGAATTCACCCCCTTGTTGGACCAAGCTCGCATGAACTGTTACTTGACTTTCGTCAATTCGTAAAACGATCATGTTACTGACCAATGTTAGGCTGCCAGTATGTCTTATCAATGCTTTGAAGTATAAGTCGCTTGGTATGTGAACGTCCTAAGTGTGCATGTAGGACGAGTGTCCGAGGATTGAAAAGACAGCATTTCTTTTAGTTTTGCGAAGGTTAACCCAAGCAGCCGTTTATATACAGTACCTCTGTGTGGCGCCCCCCAGAGTCGTTGCATGAATGGGCCAGTCCGTGGCTCCCTTACTGCACAAATAGAAGTCTGTGCAGTGAGTCGAAGACGGACCATGAAAGGACGGCAAAAGTCCGCAGAATGCCGAACCCTACCCCCCCAGGTGATGGACAAAAACCATCCATACATGCACGCTTAGGCGAAGTTCACAACCAACACTCTGGACATCAAAAGCATTTGATAAAGACATGCTGGCAGCCTAAATTGTCAGTACATGATCGTTTGACGACATCTGACCGAAAGTCCAAAGTACCAGTTCATGCGAGGCTTGGTCAAAAGAAGACTGTTCAACTAGCAACTGACAAATATGAAGTAATGATGGTTCAAAAAGAGCCAAATCCTTATGTCACACCCAGAAGTGGAGGCTATCAAGAGATACCACAAGAAAGAGAAGGTTTAGAGCAGCTGGCGCAATAGAGAGGAGTTGAACAAGAAAGAGTAGCAAAAGCAAGCAAATTCCTAGTCCGTAAGATGCCTGTGATGATGGATGATGCAACCAATGTGTTACAGAGCAAACAAGAGTGAGCCTTACGATTCATACACTATGAACAGGCGTCGGACTTATGATGAAAAGACAGGCAAAATAGCTGAATTGAATGACGATTGAGGCACTAAACAGAGGCATTCAAGGCAAATTTGATAAGGCCTGGTATCTAACTCCGCAACTTTCGGCGGAGTAGGTAATTCTGAATTCCCGTCAAGTTGACCTCAACCACCAATTGGAGGAAGTCCTATCACTTCAGATGTATTAGAGAAGGCTATTGAGAGCATGTTATCTAAGAAGTTTGGAGGGCTGGGAGCTTATACGCCACTTTCGATCTCCGACTATAGTAAACCATATCCGGCATGGCATGATGATATTCCATTCCCACCTGGATTCTCAGCCAAAATGTTGTAGTGTTTGATGGTACAGGAGATCCACATCAACACATGGCGCATTTTCTCTCTCAATGTGGAGATACTGCAAGAAATAAATCTCTACTATTACGACAATTTGTGCAAACTTTGAAAGGAGCTGCATTTGAGTGGTACTCAAAATTAACACCAAGATCTATTCATGATTGGGAAACTATGAAATCTCAATTTTTGGCTCGATTTTATAATACCAGGAGGACAGTTAGCCTATCCGAGCTAACATTGACTAAGCAGAAGCCTAACGAGCGTGCAACAGATTTCATAACTCGATGGAGGAATCTCAGTATTCATTGTTCCCAAACTCTTCTTCAACAGGAAGCTGTTAAAATCTGTATGACTAATCTAAGTCCGTGGGTGTCTCTAAATTTACAAAGTTTAGCTCCGACGACATTTGAACTTCTGTCAACCAGGGCCGCTGAAATAGAAATATATCTAAATCAGAACCCTACATATTTAGCTACTTTGAAGGCGCAGCTAAATCCCTCTATAGTGGATAAGTCGAATAAGGTCTTACCAAAGAATGTTTCTGTAATCAACATTGAAGGAAGTGAAAAGTCAAAGAACGGTGATAACATCAGAAAGCAACCCAAAGGTAAGACTCTAATGCTAGGAGATGGTGATGACTCAAATTCCCCTAACCTAACTTTGGAAGAGAGAACAATGAAAGAATATCCTTTTCGAGATGACAAAGTGGCAAAATTATTCAAACATGCTCTAGATAGTGGGCATTTAAAGCTACCCACTCCCAAGAAGCCAGATGAAGTTGATAAAATTAATGACCAAAATTACTGCCCATATCATCGCTGCTTAGGGCATAAAATTGAGGATTGTTGGGTATTCAAAGATTGGCTTATGGTAGAATTTAAAGCAGGGAGGATTACATTCTCTCAAAAGGTTCTTAAAGAGCCTCAGACCTTTGCTGCTTACGCCGTCACAATCTTTAGTTACAACGAGTCAAATGATGAAGGATGGACTGCTGTCTCTAGGAGGCGGAGTATTGTAATAGAACCCAAAACTCCAGGGGTAGTCGAGATGAGAAGCGAGGAAAATAGGAAAAAGAAGCCTAAGGCATCTAAGAAGAACAAACCAATCTCACATTCTCCGACACCAGCAATGACTACGAAGAAATTTGCAGAAGAGCAAGATGATGATTACATTCAAAAGAAACGTATTCCAGTTACATTAGAAGAATACATGCCGAAAGACTGGCAGGAGCAAAGGAACTAGGGCTCATCCCAGGTATTCTCCGCGAATGTGCTTCTTTCTAATTCAGATGATGAATCTATATGTTTCCCGTAAGAAGACGATGCGGAAAATGCTGAAGTACTACAAAGCCACCACATGAAACTTAGAAACGATAAAGAGTTTCCTGAGCCTCAACCAAGCAAGAGACAAGCCAAGATGAATCCGACTAACGATGCACAAGGCACCTCAAAAGGTCCAGACAGAGCAGATTATAATGTCTTGGCTTACTTGAACAAAATTTCAGCATTGTTAAGCATATATAATGCTTTGCAACCCTCTAAAGAGCTAAGAGAAACACTTATATAAGCAATTCAGTCACCAAAGTTGTTCGAAGCACATATTGGGATGTACATTTTAGTGAAATTGAAAACATTGTGAAATGTGGGTCAATTTCTTTCAGTGACAAAGACTTAATGCTGGGGGCTCTAGTGAATAACCAGCCACTTTATGTAGCTGGCAACATTAATCAAAACTTACATGAAACATATACTTGTTGATCCTGGTGCAGCAATAAACTTGCTTCTGCTTCGAACATTGAAAAGAAAATCGGCTACAAGAAGAGTTTTTTAAAGCAGGCTAACGTCATGGTTGTGGATTTTAACCAAAAATCCCAAGTTGCAATTGCTATGCTCGCAAGACCTTGGCTCCATCAGAAATTTCGTCACACCATCAACTCTCCATTCGTGCCTCAATTAAATTAAAAATGGAGAAGAAAAGCATATTGTTGGTGATATGGAAGCTTTCACTTATAAAGAGATCTTTATTTGGCATGCCAAATTCATTTTGAAGGTGGGAGAGCCAAGTAAGCAAAACACATCTTCAAAACAATTGTAGAGTCTGAAAGTGGAAGATGAAGGACGTGACACTCAAGTGTTGGGACGTTAGGGGTATTAAAGAAAAAAAAAAAAAAACTATGCTTTTGTCTGCGACGGAATGTCACCAGCGTTCCTGAGGCAAAATATTTTTCATGTTTTTGCCGACGATGGAACGTCCCTAGTTGGTCAGCACTCTATGTGTTCTTGGGGCAAAAACATTCCCCCCCATCCTATTTTCCTACAATATAATATTGTATTTTTGTCTAGGATGGAACGTCCCTTTCTGGTCAACACATTAATGTGTTCTTGAGACAAAATGCAGTAACATTACTTTATGTTTTTGCCGACGATGGAATGTCCCTAGTTGGTCAACACTTTATGTGTTCTTGAGGCAAAAACATCCCCCCATTCTATTCCCCATTTCATATTTTGTCTAGGATGGAATGTTCCCTTTGGATCAACACGTTTAGTGTTCTTGAGACAAAAATATCATAACATTAATTCATGATTTACGAAAAGGAAAGTTGCAAACTTTCATTTAAGGAAGACTACATGATTTGAACGAAACAACATGCCACATACGGCATGAAACGAAGTCATAAAATGAGAAATAAATGCATGAGATAAAGTCCTACAAACATCAATCAAATCCTACAAAAGAGAAAGGAAAAATAAATTGTAAAGCACCATAGCGAAGGTTGATAAGTTTTGAGCTTTTCCACAAGTTCGCAAATGCGCTTCTCTAAATCAAGCTTCCAACCACCTACAACCTTGGATAAAATCTTCTCCGCTTCTTTCTCAGCAAGGATAAGAGATGGACTTGGAACATAAGAGAAAAGCATAAAATTTTTTTTTTTTTTTTTTTTTCCTTCTTGGGGTGTAAGGAAGATCCATAGTTAGAGACACTCAACTCATCTCATCCCTTCCTTCTACAGCATTGCTATACACCACACACAAAAAAAAAAAAGAGAGAGAGAAGAAACCATACTCTATTGCTGTCGATACCGTTCGGAGTTTGCCGGAGATGCCGACGGAGCCACAAGATCGAATATGATGCTTTGGATGAGAAGAATGTCATAGAATCATGGTTGGTGGTGAACTCCGCCACAAACTACTTTGGATGATGGTGTTCGGTTCGCTAATGGAGACGTGAAGATATACGAGAAGATCTTCCTGAAAGCATGAAGATGTAAATGCTTATTGGATAGATTCATGACCTTCATGGACAAGTGACATCAATAAAGATGTTAATCATGTTTCATATTCATCCACTTGGATTGGTGCAACCATATGAAGCTGTTTGATGATCACCGGAGACACGGGCGAAGTTTACGATCAAAGATAAAGACAACACCGATCAAAGTTTATTAGAAGAGAATACCCAATCGTTCGGAGATTGTCGAAGGTCGTCGAAACTGTTCAGCGATGAAGATAAACTACTCGGAACTTGTCGGAGATCATAGCGTTGATCAGAGATGAGGCGGCAGAGAAGTCGCACAAACTCGAAACTTGGAGATATACTCTTTTTTACGGAGTTGTTCATGTACCGGAGTCGAAGAGAGCTTGCACGAAGATGTCGAATTAATATTACATGAATATACAGATCTATTTTGACCCAATAATTGATACTAGCATAACATAGCTTTTGCTTGACAAACATGAAAATCCAGGGCACATTTCGGAGTTACTATAATCATCGCTTCAGTTATCAGTGCCTTAGTAAAGCTCGTTTATAGCTCAATACAAATATTGAGAGGTTATAGGAACTCTCCTGAAGCTGGAGCCAACACTATCATGAATTTTGAAATAATATCAGAGCCATCTGGAACTTGGAAATATGATTAGAGCTGAACTCAGAATCACGCTAGCATCGTAGGTGGCTACATGAGTGAAACAATGTGAAAAAAAAAAGTGTTATGGATGAAAGCATTTATAACGCATTTATAACACTTCAGTAAACACCATGCATGAATATTTTGCAATTACAACATGGAAATAATTGCCTGAATTTGGAGCCATTATAATAGGGTTTGCAAAGTAATTGGGATTTAACATCGACCAGAAGATGCAGACTTTAATTTATCAAACAGAGATTAAGTCAGAAATCACTTCTACAACTTTCGATTAAATATGCAACACATGGTTTATGCGCATTTAACGAGGGGGCTATTTGTTGGACTCAAAATATAATGGGCTACGGTTGGTGCAAATAGGTCCAAGATGTTGCCCTCAATAACATCACGTAGAGGCAGTCAGATGCTTTTCAGAAAGTGGGAATAGTGGAGATAATGGAGGCAGTTATAACAACTGGCAAGGAGATGTTATATATATACATATCCATTTTGGAATAGAAGAAAAAAAGAGGAGGAAGTTCTGGAGAAATCAACGCAAGGAAGAGACATCAAGTAGAGAGGAACAGAGGAAGAGCTCGGGGAAGATATCATTCAAGGTGGGTAAGATGTAGTTATTATCGTATATCCCTCTCTCTGGAGATCTCCAGCACTCCTCTCTCTGTTGCAATCAAAGATCAAGGAGACATCTTCCCTAGAGATTGTTGGTGGAGCAATGAAATTGGAATAATATTTTTCACAAGGATGGCAGTTGCCGGAAACACAATCGAAATCGTTTGCTTTTCGTCGGAGATGAAGACAAGCCCGTTGAAGCCATTCAAAGAAGAAGATAAACTACCTAAGGTCCACTGGAGGTATATACAAGGTCTTTTGGAGATCGCCGGAGGTCATCGGAATTGTCCGAGGATCACCAAGAACGCCGTCGAAGTTGTTCGAGGTGTATTGGAGATGAACACAAAATCCTTCAAAGTCCGCCGACAACCGTCGAAGCTCCCCCATGCGTGTTGGAACTGAAGCAAAATCCTTTGAAGTCCATCAAGAACCGTCGAAGCACTCAAGGCTCGCTGCAGTTGAGGACGAAGTCATTCAAAATTCTCCGGAGATGATTAGATCGTGGTCGAAGAAATTTGGAGAAGAAGTTGAGTTGTCCGATGCATTCAAAGATGAAGATGGAGAGCGAAATACGGGTGACTGAGACGATGTACAGATACATGAAGACAAATCTTATAACATAAGAAATGCCTCCTGGAAGCAGGTGAATATACAACAAATACTTGAAGATCCACATGCTCGCGGGATTCATGGGAATAACAATCGAGCAATATCAATAGTCAATACTTTTTGCCTGAAGCTGTCTGAGGATCGTTGCATGTGAAATAATGTAATTCGAAGCCTAGAGCAATAACCCGAATTTGTTTGGACGATGCCGGAGACATTTATGAAGCTTACAGAAGAATTGTATACGCATGAACTAAAGAAGCATAAAAAAAGTCATCATACCACAGAGAGTCGCATGATTATCCTGAATATATCTCATGCAGTCTATTCGACGATATGCCACAAAGACATCACATCAATAGTCTGGACATCGAAACCAGAATACGGCGTCGGCCGATATAATATAAAATCAAAACACGGCGGTGGCCGATATAACGCAAAATCACAGAAGACGGCGGCGGTCTATATCACGCAAACCAATCAGAATACGGCGGCGGCCGATATAACGCGAGATCTCAAAGTACGGCGGCGGCCGATATAACGCAAAATCAAAACACGGCGGCGGCCGATATAACGTGAAATCAAAACACGGTGGCGGCCGATATAACGCGAAATCAAAACACGGCGGCGGCCGATATAACGCGCAACAGAATATGGTGGTAGTTTATGTTACGCATGGCGACGATCTACATCACGCAGTCAGATATACGATGAGCGTATTCAATATAATGCAGAATATTGGCGACCACCTATGGTCAAGCACAATTCTTAACGGCATGTTAGCGATTGTGGAGGAAGGACGTGCAACAAGAATGACACATATCACACGCACATGCTTTACTTTGATTTTCTTTTAATTGAATTTTGTAATGTGATTCAATGAATGAAATGATTTTATTTATGAATTGAAATTATTCCTTAATCGGAGGTATTGCGATGCGCATGTTAATTAACGCCGAAATTATTTTAATTTGGCGAGACGAGTTCGAATCTTTAAATATTTATTTGAGAAACGCAATTTCAAAATTTGTTTGAAATTTGTGGTTTTCACAGAAGCATTAACCCATATTTTGGGTATGTAGATCTATGAGTCCTTGTAATATATATATATATATATATTATATATATATTTGGAAACTCGTGTTTCATATGTAAATGCAAAAATTGTTTGGTGTTTTTTTTTTTTTTCCGTATTTGTTGCGTAGGTAGTGATTTTGTTGTCATAAATCACTTTTGAAGGTTTGTGTGTGTATAGGGCCAAGATACAGGTGTCTACCTGTTTGAAATGCTTTGTAAATATTTTATAGTTATTTTGGTTACTTAGGTTAACTTTCATATTTGAATATGTTTATGCAGGTTTATTGAACTTTTGGTTTATTAAAAGTTAGTTCCGAATGAATGATAATATCAGTAAAGTTGTGGAAACTCAAATTTCGTAGTTTCGATCAACCGATATTGCCGACCGGTAGACCGATAATAGGTTCGGTAGTAAATTTTTCAATACTATTTTTTTGTGGTTTTAAAATTTGGTTTGAAGTTTTTATGCAAACAAAAGACACATATATAAGATATGTGGCATTTCAAAAGTTTGCGAAAAATTTGAGCTGGATTTTTATAAAAAGGCTTAAAGTGAGAAGTGGTATTGGACCTTATGTTATTATTGATTCTAAAGTATTAATGATGGAGATTGATACGTTTGAAAAGTCTAGAACCTCTCAAAGTATTTTATGTTTTATAATCATACATATATTACAAGTTTTCTGCGTGTGTGTATGATGATATTGTCGTATGGTGACCGTCACAAAAGGCCTGTGCGACCGCCGCGGTCATCATCGGCCAAAATTGGCGTAGCAACCAAACATGATATAGAGGAGATAGAATGCAGCATATGGCTGCCAATCCTGTCTTGTCCTCTGCCAACCAAGTCTTGTGCGTATCAGCCACCAAAGGTGTCAGATCCACGCAAAGACGCCGCCGAAGCTGTTGGATCCACGTAAAGACACCGCTGCAGCTTTTGAAGCCCACAGAGAGAGAGAGAGAGAGAGAGAGAGAGAGAGAGGAAAAGTGGCACATCGGCTGCATTACCAATTTCTGCCGACGCGTCCGATGCCATCATCTTCACCGCAAATTAATGCACAGAGGATGTAACGCCTCTATCTTAAAGAGAGAAAGACCAGGGGAAGATGAAGACGATCGAAGATCTAAAAACAGGAGGAAGACACTCCAGAGAAAATTTTAGTTTTAGATTTGATAGCTAGCTACAATTGGATCCTAACAGGCCTATGTTATTGAGTTCTTAAGCCCAAGAGAAATTCAAACTGCCATTGCACTTAACATAGAAGAACTTTGCCAGATATGAGTGGCCAGATCTGGTCTATGTTTACGATTACTAGATTACTAGAGATCGGCTTCATATTTTCTTAGTCAGTTACATATTCGATCCACCTCGTACTCTTTTCTTACATAGTAGAACAACTGTATCACTCGCTACCATGAACATCAGCTTCGACTAAACCACATAAATTTTGTATTTTTGTGATTGTCTTTTGTTTACTGTGTATTTTCTCTGCAAGCCCACCTGATCGCTAAAAAGTAACAATATTTGCAGTTCATACTTTTAGCGGACCTGTTAAACGTAGGTGTAGACATGCCCTTGCTTGGAAGAATCTCTAATCACTTGTTCCTGATGTCTTTCAAAGATAGACAGCAAAGATAAACATAAAATTAACATGTCTGCTTAACCATCAGATAATCATACAAGTGATTAAGATTGTTAGTTAAAGTTTTAGAGAATATGTTTAAGCAGTGCAAAAATGTGTAGAATAAGCAATTAAAACCAAGTTGAAATGGATGGTGCAGTCCTCTGTCTTCTAAGCATCATAGACTGATTGCCCATACCAAGAAGAGTACTGTTATTGGACTCGAATATTTAACCCGAAAAATAATCTGACTTGTATTTTTTCGTGTTTAGAAATCGATAAATTACAGCGTTTTGGAATATTTTATTGGGCCTAATAGTATTTATGTAATAAGAATGTGGCCGCAACACAACTCCAGAGCCCACACTCTTCTCCCTTCTTATATAGTATATACTGATCAGACTTTTCAGAGCAACCTCAACCAGAGATAACAATTCTCACGTGAAGTTGCCCACAAACAAGAAGAACGATCCATGAGAGAGAGAGAGAGAGAGAGAGAGAGAGAGAGAGAGAGGAGAGAGAGATTTTCGTGCGTCGCATGTTTGCTTCACGCAAGCTGCCAATCGTAGGCTTTGCTTGTGGGCGTGGCTTTAAAGATTTGTTCAATACAATCACCCAAATATGAATTTTGTTAGTTACATCAAACTCACTAAATACATAGTTTTGTACTTTGAAATATTTTTAGAATAAATTATATAATGTCTAAAAATAGATAATAAATAATATACATAAAAAAGTATTATTTATCTAACACTTTTTATATTAATTTTAATATATTTTATAATATTTTTTTAAAATTAATTTAAAATTTTATTTTTTAAAATAATTTTGTAAATCATAATTTTTTTAAAAAAATATTTCTAATTAAATATTAATTTTAGTAAATTTAGTGTATATAATAAAACTCATGTTTGGGGTATTATAAAATTTTCGGTCACCCCGAATAGGACAAAAAATCCACAATATAGAGATCCTTCTTTTGCCTTCTCCTCCATATCCCTCCCCCCTCCTTACTCCGCTCCTAGGCGCAGTGCAACCAACCAACAGATCCAAGCAAAGAGAGACCATCGGATTAGTTGATTTGATACGATGAGTTGCGGTACAAGCAGTCCTACAGGGCCCACCGGTGGTGACGGAGGAACCGGCAGCAGGGGCAACGGCGGTGGTGGTGGCCCTTGCGGTGCCTGCAAATTTTTAAGGAGGAAGTGCGTCAGTAAGTGCATCTTCGCGCCCTACTTCGATTCAGAGCAGGGCGCGGCGTACTTTGCCGCGGTGCACAAGGTGTTCGGCGCCAGCAACGTGTCTAAGATGTTGCTCCACGTCCCCGCGCACAAGCGCGTCGACGCCATTGTCACCATCTGCTACGAGGCTCAGGCGCGTCTCCACGACCCTGTCTACGGCTGCGTATCTCATATTTTCTCTCTTCAACAACAGGTCTGTCGATCGATTGCTCGTCCATCCATCAATCATTAAATAAACCTTCATTATTCTTAAACCTAAGGGACGTAGGACGGAGAGATTCACGATGGTTGCAAACACGAGCTGTCTGTATTACTCTTACAATTCTAGTATTATTACAGAACGCCTAGCGTGTAAAGTTGAATATTAGGGTTCATGATTCCGTCGAGCTCGACGTCTACTCGTGAGTGATCCTTCATATTTTCGTCTAAAGTTTCATGTTTCCAAGTGATCCTTATGGTGGCCTGATTGTATTAGCGAAAAACGAGACAGCTGAAGTCGAATTATTTAACAGTCGCAGTTTTGATTGCAGGCAGTTAGTCTACAGGCGAAGCTTACATACTTGCAGGCGCACCTGGCGTCTTTAGAGCTGCCATCACCGCAGCCGTCGCCGACATTACCGGCGCCGCATCCATTCTCCATCTCAGACCTTCCTTCAGCCTCAACCATGTCGACTTCACTGGATTTATCAGCGCTCTTCGACCCTCTAGCTCAGCCTTCATGGCCGTCGGTTCCTCCGGAACTGCAGATTGAAATGCCAAATGAGAAGCTTTGGAGAGAGTTCTAGGGGAGGTGGCGGAGACCTTCAGGAGCTCGCCAGAGAGTTGATCGGCAGGCACAGGTCATCCCCAGCTGAGGCACCTCAAATTTCTGAGTGACTTAATTGGCGAATTAAAACTTACAGAAGTCAACTCTCCAAGTCAGCAGTTTGAGATTACAGTCCCATTCTCTACATGACTCTTATCTTCATTCTATATAAATATTATTATTTTTAGAGATTATCATGTAAAAATTTTATCCTAACCGGCTGAATGTGACCATCGTAACAAATAAATTCACCAATAATTTATAGGAGATAAATCTCTAACGTTTTTTTTTTTTTTTTTCCGGACAGCACCTTCTAGAATTGACCCCAAGACCCCCGTTTCCTAAAGCAGGCTGTCTACCAGTCGTCCTTAGTGCTATGGGCGATTCTGAACAAATATTAAGTAATATATATTAAAAGATTCTAACTTTTACATCCTGTAACCTATCCTAGCATGCAATGAGAAAATGGTTTTTAGTAGACAAAGTAAAAGTCTCCCTCGTATTTATAGATCTTCAAGTTAGCCTAATTATATTATTTTTCCTTTGACCTTTAGTATATAGTCAAATATATACATGCATGATCATTAATTATACCTCTTATGTCTTCGATTGGATTTTAACTAGATTTTTCTATGGTGCGAAATGATAGAACATTTTAGTTATAGCTCAATTTAACTAGGGCCAGTTTCGAGCAGTGCCTTCTAGGTTTTCCCAAGATGAAAGCATCGGCGGTGCCACGTTCCTCAAAAATTATCATTTAGATACATACACATATATCAACTTTTTCCATCAAGGAAGCTATTTGTAGAGGCAAACAAGAAGCAGTTTTAATGTTTCATCCAATATGAATATGCAGTTTTGATTGAAGTAAAATGAGTCACTTTCTTTTGCATGTTTCAGCAAAGGAATAATATGATAATACTATCGAAGTCAATGGTTAATGCACATCTTACAAAAGTAACGTTTTGTTCTAACATCCCACGAGTGGCCCTGAAATAAAAAATAAATAATTTCAGAGAGTTTTCAATTAGAATTATACTAATATGGTAGTTGGATAGGGTGTCAATACTTCACATATAATCCGGAATGTACATGAAACATTGAAACCAGAGTTTTACTTCCGAACCACATTACCGACCTAATGCAAGCTGATAGAGTGTGATTAAAAAATAGTGCCCCATCAGCAGAGGTTGGTGCACAGAAAAACTTTATCTCGTTATCTTAAAAAGAAGAAAAAAAAAACATTTTTTTTCTGACATTTCCAGTTGTGTTAATACTATGACCTAGTCTTTTACTATCGGTCCATGGTTTATAGGGTAATTTAGATCCAAGAGTTTGCTAATATGAACTCCCTACGATGGGTATGCAAATTCTCACTCTAGTGAAATATTTGTTTCTCATTGGATATATGTTCTTGGTAAGGATCAAAACAAAATAAAAAAGGGGTATTTACATATATATACCCCCAACTGAATAATCATAATTGCAAAAATGTGCCTCCTTACTGTGGTTTGATGCTTTTATGCCCCGTCAA
>MJHO01000470.1:0-32460 GCA_002076135.1 Xerophyta viscosa | reverse complement strand
GCATCTCTATCAGAAATAATTGTCCTAGACATGCCATGCAGTCTAACAATCTCTTTAAAGAACAAATTCGCAATATGTGAAGCATCATCAGTCTTAGGGCATGGAATAAAATGTGCCATCTTGGAAAATCTGTCCACAACCATAAAAATTGAATTTTTTTCCCTGTCTTAGTCCTAAAGGCAATCCTAACACAAAGTCCATAGAAATATCAACCCAATGTTCATGAGGAATAGGTAATGGCTTGTATAAACCATTGGGTTGCACTCGCGATTTAGCTTGTCTACAAGTTATGCATCTATCACAAACCCTCTCAACATCTTGTTTCATATGTGGCCAATAAAAATGTTCATGTAAAGTCGCCAAGGTCTTAGTGACTTTCCAAAATGTCATCAAGCCTCCACGCATGGGCGATTCCCTAACAATAGTCACGTAAAATAACCAGTTTGGAATGCATAGTTTATTTTCTCTAAATAGGAAACCATCATGCCGAAAACACTTATCTACTGCAGATTTCTCACAAGCATTAAAGTTCTCACAAAAGTCAACATCCGAGGTATACAATTCTATTATGTGCTCAAAGCCAAGTAATTTTGCATTAAGAGTAGAGATTAATGCATACCTTCGTGATAGCGCATCAGCAACGACGTTTTTCTTACCTTTCTTGTACTGAATGACATATGGAAACGCCTCTATGAACTCCACCCATCGTGTGTGTCTCTTGTTTAGCGTGTGTTGACCCCTCAGATGCTTCAAGGACTCATAGTCTGTGTAAATCACGAACTCTTTTGGTAACAGATAGTGCTGCCATGTCTCTAGTGCACGAACCAAAGCGTACAGAAAGTGATAAAGTATCAGAAAGGTAACAACCATATTGACCGTTCACTAAAGGTTATTAAGCGATGACCCCATGGACCACGCTGAAAGGTGTCTGGAAGGTAGTGGCCACATTGATCGTCCCCTGAAAGTGATAAAGTGATGGTTTTATAGACCACGCTGAAAGGTGTCTAGAAGGTAGCGGCCACATGTGACCGCTCCCTGACGGTTATAAAGCGTTGGCCCCATGGACCACGCAGCAAAGACATCTGTAAGGTAGCGGTCACATTGACTGTTCCCTGAAAGTTATTAAGCTATGGTAACATGGACCACGCTGAAAGAGTTAGCTGGAAGGTAACGGTCACATTGACCATTCCCTGAAAGTTATAAAGCATTGGTTCTATGGACCACGCTAGAAGGTGATTGGAAGGTATCATGGATTACGTTATTAGAATATGAAGCATTGGTCGCCGTGGACCGATTTTCATAAACGGGGAGAGGTCATATAAACATTGTGGATTTGGGTTATGAAACAATGGTCGCCGTGGGCCATGCCTTGACATATGACGTAAGGTTATGAATATCGTGGATCATACCTTTGGATTATGAAATAATGGTCGCCTTGGACCATACATTGAGATATGACATAAGGTCATGATCACCATGGATCATGCCTTAGGGTTATGAGGAAATGGCCACCGTGGACCGTGTTTTGAGATATGAGACGAGGTTAACAACGCCGCGGATCATGACTCGAGGTTATAAAGCAATGAATGAAATACGGTAGTGAACGCCGTGGATTATACCTTTGGGTTATAAAGCAATGGCCGCCGTGGGCCATGCCTGGTTATATGTGATAAGATCATAAACCCCGTGGATTATGACTCGAAGTTATAAAGCAATGAATGAAATACGGTCATGAACGTCGTGAATCATGCCTTTGAGTTATAAAGCAATTGCCGCGGTGGGCCATGCCTGGTTATATGTGATAAGATCATGAACGCCGTGGATCATTACTCGAGGTTATAAAGCAATGAATGAAATATGGTCATGAACGTCGTGGATCATGCCTTTGGGTTATAAAGCAATGGCCACGGTGGGCCATGCCTGGTTATATGTGATAAGATCATGAACGTTGTGGATCATGACTTAGGGTTATGAAGTGATACGATCCCGAGCGGAGCAAAGACGAATGACGATTTCGCCAAAGTGTTGGGCTACTCAGCCGAGGTGATGTCGGAAGACTCAGCCGAGTCGGGCAGATCAGCCGAGTCGGGCAGATCAACCGAGTCGGGCATGATATCGGGTGTCGGAGAAGGGATGAATACTTCACAAGTTTCAGTTCAATACGGACCAATCACTAGAGCTCGGGCACGACAAACCGAGGTTACGCTTCACGGATTAATTCATAGTATCTGGTCCGACACAATCAAAGCAACCAGTGACCGAGCCAATGCATCTTAACAACCATTCGAGTTTCTTGAACCGAGGGCCAACCATGACTGACGATACCGACCAAGTCATTGCTAACCGGGATGCCATAACATTATTAGCGAGTCGTCCAAAACTAACCGATACGAATTATGACGACATGGAATGAGAAGCGCCAGAGACGGATTCCTGAGCGCCTAATTATTTAGTGGCTAGTGCTAATCAATGCAAACATTACTGTTTTAATCTACTGTTTTAAATTACCGAGTTGTTCTAGACTACAATGTATTTGGAATTAATCATTGTAATCTCTGTATAAATACCGCCATTGTGGAGAATGAAAGGATCTTTTGGCAGATCAATTTTGTGAGTTAAGAGAAACTCGTTGGTTCTTTTAGAACTTAGGACTTATCGGTTTTGTCCGTGGCGTCCACCACCGAACTTATTAGTCGATCTCCCGTAATCGATTGTGGCGTTCAATAAGGTCATACTACCAAAAGTTCTACTCTCTATAGGTAACGGGTCGAGGTGCCTGGCATATTCCAAGGTTATTGCCTCTTTATAGGCAATGGGTCGCGGAGCCAACCCCACGGGAAGTTATCCAAATTATCCAATTTTATTTTATTTTCATTTCTACCTGAATTTACCTAGATAGACCTGAGTAGCTTCGGCTAGAATTATCATTTCCGCACCTTGTTCGTATCATGAAGCAATGGTCGCTGTGGACCATGCCCTGATTTATGAAGTAAGGTAATGAACACCGTGGATCACGCCTTATGATTATGAAGGAAATAGCCGTCGTGGACCAAGATTTGATGAATGAGGTTAGGTAATGAGCTCAGTGAATCATGTCTTGGGATTATGAAGCGATGGTCGCCGTGGACAAATTATATCATGGATAGGTTGCGGCCCAATGGACCATATCGGAGGTTAAGAAGCAGTGCCCCCATGGATATTGAGAGTTATGAGTGGAGAGAAAGTTATTGACATTTCCACCATGTAGTTTAAGAATGCTTTTCAATGAATTTGGATATGTCGTCTCGTATTTCATTAGTATCACTTCTATCGCTAATAGAATGTCCCATTATATGCTCGTTGTTGGCTGTCATGAGTAGTATTCCATTCCTTCGGATAGGGGTTACAATTGCTCCAGTCTGCTTCGCTAAATCTTCATTGTAATAGTTTGCCTCAGTGTGCTACTTATGCATATTTGTCAAATTTTTCGCTAGAAAAATTTGCCCCAGTCTATATCGTATGTCTTTGTATTCATACTATGGTTGAAGGAAGTCAGCGTCATCATCGTTCATATTGCCCCAGTTTGATTGCAAGATTTGGTCTGCACATGTGACTTGAAAATAGAGTCAGTCATACTGATTTGCTTTAACTAACGTTCGAATTTCATGCATGCGTAACAAAAGAATTCTCATTAATATCATGTCATGAATATATTCACAATACTATTTGCATCCCAATTTATGATTTGGGTAATATATTGGCCTATTTGGTAATTGTGGAGTTTGGGGCCTATTGGTTTCATTTGGTAGTGTAGAGCTTTGTTTGGAAGGTGGGTTATCGCAAAACTGGTATATTTTCTATTAGTGTTATATTTGGGGGCGTACGTCTGTAAGGATTATAGATCGTTTGTTATGTTTCACTTTGTGGAACTATTGGGATATTTACGTATTAGCCTCAGTCAGTTCTTGTTCGAGAAAGTAAATTTACATTTGGAAAAGATCGAAAATGTTATTTGTTTTGGCCCTTGTCATGAATTGTCATATTTGCTATCTCATGAGTAATATCGAGGTTATTGAGGATATGGTGGATGAAGGCTATGTTTGTAGCATAGTTATGTCATATTTGGAGTGATAAAGGGTAATGTATAGGTAGGCAGTAGCATTATTACAATTAAACATATATTTCAAATCTAAATAATAGCTTACAATTAAGGTGAAGCTATCTTAGTCCCATGAATTCGTATGTCTTCGCTATGTAATCTGCATTGTCGTATATAATTTTTCTCCTCTTCTTGTAGGTGTCGTACACTTTGCTTGGGCGCTGGGCCTTTCCTCTTTGGTCGTCCAAACGATTGTACTATATGAGATTTCATGAGAGGCTTAGCATGCATTATCGGCATTTTTCTTTTTGTTTGTTCTTTTCTTTTTATTCTTTTGCTTTCTTTCTTCTTTTTCTTTTCTTTTACTATTCTTTGCTTTCCTTCTTTTCTTCTTTTTGTCACCCCTTTTTTTTTTTTTTTTGCAGGATTGCCGAAGGATGGATTTACCTTGAATTTCTCCTCTCATGTTTCTCCTAGATTTCTGAGAAGAAATATATGGACTAACATGAATGTATGTTCACATCGCGTTCTCCATGTATTGTTACTATATCGGATGTCATTGTAAGTCCTTGCGTAGCCTTTATAATATTTGTCATGATCAAGGTGAGGTTGCGGACTTGTAATAGTTCACGTTAACTGTATGCTATTTACAATTTTGAAAAGTCACATTTAATCGTGTTATGCTGTTGATGGGTTAGATTATGTGGGTTCAGTTTGTTTGGGATGAGTGTAGTGGCAGCTGTACGTTAGATTTGATAGCGCTTGACAATTCATGATAGAGTCAATTCTAAATTCCATGCCAGATCTCTTTCGCATGTAAATTCGATTACATATACATAAGCTACTGAAGCAAATAAGTGATCCAAAATATTTGTGAGGATATTTGTGGCTTGGGAGTAGGGCTGTAGAGTTTGCAATAAGTAATGAGAATATATTCAAAACATGATATAAAGTGTGAGCAATTATGTTACATCGTAGCAATCCATTCGAAAGAGTCAAGTGGCAACAATACAATAGACTGTAAACATCCCAAACATGATGAGCTTGTGTTACAATCGAAGTGCAGTCTCGTTGGAGGTTCGTCCATAGTAACAATTGCCTCGTCCTTGTTGCCCCTAGTCGTTTGTTGAATTGTTGATGTCATGGCTCATGAAGGTATCGTCTTTATTACTCTCTTACTATTCTTGAGGGCAGTCTCGACTCTTACGCCAATACGAACCAAGTGTGCGAAATCAATTGCGTTGGCGCAAAAGAGTTTATATTGCTAGTCTAAACATTCAATTTCAGTAAAACTATCGACCAGCTCTTTCTCCATCATAGGTGGTGCTATTTGTATAGCTTTGTTTCTCCATTTCAAGGCGAATGAGTGGAAATCTTCATCTGCATTCATTACGAGCTTTTTCAATGACGACTTGTCTAGAGCAAAGTCAGCATTGTGCTTATAATGCTTAAGAAAGGCACCAGCAAGATCACCCCCAGTATAGATTTTCTTCTTGTCCAGGTTAAGGTAGCATTTCATTGCGGCACCCTTTAGGCTCTCCTGGAACTGATACATCATCATCTTTTCATTTTTTAAATAGGCGCCCATTTTGCTGCAGTACATCTGTATGTGTATATGTGGATCTGTTGTCCCGTCGTACTTCTCGAATTGGACTTCAAAATCCTTAGGTCTTTCTACGTCAGTAATAATGCAGAATTGCGCTGGGTCTTCAATACCCTTTTCTCCTTCTAGCATTTTAATTCTTTTGAAAATGTTTTATCCAATCTGATGTATGCTTGTCGTTTTCCTGAGTTGTCATCTCAGCTGTGGCAATTGGGATTGTGACTGGGACATTAGCTGGCATTGTAATGTCTGTTGTGAATTTTACTTGCAAGTCGGGCTTTTGCTGCTCTCGTGGGGGCTGTGGCGCTATTTGTTCTGATATATGTGCTGAACTGGTTCCTGGCTTAAATGGAGTTTGTACCGGTGGTTGATAGAGCAGTTGTAATGCCAGTAATGTACGCACTTGTTGTACAAGGTCTTCATTCTGTCGTTTCAGCAGCTCAATCTCTACTCTCAATGCTTGCTCATTGGACTTATTTTGCCTGTCATCGTGGCTACTCATGACTATTGCTTCCTTTTGATCAATTGTGTCTGAAGAGACAGGATGTATCACAAACTCATCAAAAAGTCTGTCATAAACTTATGTAAGGCAAAAATGTAGAAACAATATAGACATATGTTGTGAAGGAGAATGGATTTTGATCTGATTATGGGATGCATGTCATCTAAATGTGCGTTTATACAAGATCTTAAAAAAAAAAGAGGATATGTACAAATGTTGTAATATAGACAGATGATAGCTAGATTACAAATATGAGGGCTGATTTGGAAGAAAGAATGTATATATGCAAAAGCAATTATTTGTAGAATGGTGATGTGGCTATGAATAAGTTATCAGTGCAAACTCAAAGGTTAAGCAGAATGAAGGAATCATGTAAAGATGCATCACATCAATAATATGAACCACTTATTTTATGCTTTTTTTTTTCTATTTATTTTTGTTCTTAGTCTACATGCCAGTAAGGTGTAAATATGGGTACCTATGATGGCTGGGCATACGGACTACCTACGCAAATTGTACGTAAGCTCTGGTTATCCCAGTGGCTTATCTAGCAGCCAGTCATTGCTAAGGTTCCTACCGATGACTAACGCATAGCACACAGCTCAGCGTACTGCCCAGGTAACAAATTGGCTGGGGTATAGAGTGATGCGAGCACGATCGGCATGACCAAAGGAATGGACGAGGATGTTCGAGACTCAGTAGGTTCACGTATATGGGACCGAGCTAGAAAGTTCATGAAGATATTTAATGGGATAAATCGGAGTACTTGGGCCAACCCAAGGGTACGTGAGATATTTCGAAGTGTTCACAACACAAGTATTCGGCCATATGTTCAAGATATCAAGATATTTCAAGATTTGCAAGATATTCGAAGATCTCAAGATTTGGGAGATTTTTCCAAGATTTGAAGAATTTAAGATTTTTCCAAAATCTCATGAATAGAATATATTCTAAGAATTGAAGATATTCAAATTTTTCCGAGAATCACACATAAATAATTAAAGATATTCCAAAGATCTGAATATTCAACAATTTTAAAGATCTCAAGATATTGAAGATATTTCAAGATCCTGAAGAGACTGAACATTTTTAAAGATATTGAAGATCTTGACAACACATTATGCATTAAAGGCCAACTAAAGTTTGATAATTTTGGTTTTAAATTGGTTAGTTAGTTGGGCTAGCCTCCTTAAGGTTTGTTAAGGGTTTGTTTTAGCTTAAATTTGGCACCCCTTCGTTTTGACTCTCATGAAATTTCGGCCACCTAGGGAGTTGTGCCACCTAGCAAATCTCTTTAAGATTTTAGGAGATTTAGGTAGATTTTATTTTCCTAGACTTTAGGAGATCTAGATTTTATTTTATTCTCTAGGATTTAGGTTATTTGTAACCTATAAATAACCCTTTGAGGGCATCAATGCAAAAACAACTTGGTGTGTTCATTGTTGTGAGATTTTAAGAAATATTTTTGGTTCTTTTAGAACTCTAGGACTTATCGGAGAGATCCGTGGCGTCCACCACCGGACTTATCAATCGAACTTCCCCGTAGTCGATTGTGGCAACGGGTCTAGGTGTCGGCATATTCCGAAGGTTCTTGTCTCCTTATAGGCAAGGGTCGAGGAGCCATCATACGGGAGTTATCTGTAGAGTTGATTATTCAAAGTAGGAGTTTAGCCTGATTCTAGAAGTCTTGGGAACCTTCGACAATCAAATCGAATGATTGGAGCAACAACTGAATCGGAGCAAGTCGAGTTCGAATTCGAGGAGCCCCGAATCGCATCAATAGGGACCAGGTATTACGGAAGCTCCAATTGTCCTGATAAATGGGATGTACATATGCCCTAGGTATTAGCATGCAGTGCAAGATATGTTGTATGTACAATATTCATCTGATATGTAAAGAAAGAAGAAGTGGGAGAAGAAGATGGAGCTAGTCTTTGATGTGCTAGCCACCATGGAGAGATCCATGGCTCTACCACCGGACTTATCAATCGAACTTCGCTATAGCTGATTGTGGCGTCCAAGGCGTATACCGACGGTTCTTGCCTCTCTCCATAGATAACGGGTCTAGGTGCCGGCATATTCCAAGGTTTTTGCCTTGTTACAGGCAACAGGTTGCAGAGCCAACCCACGGGAGTTATCGTAGAGTTGAGTTGTCCAAGTAGTCTTAACTGATTCTAGAAGTCTAATGAACCTCCGACAATCAAATCGGAGGATTGGTGCAACAAGTGAATCAGAGCTAGAGGAGATCAAGAAGTCTTGGAGCCCGAATCAAATCATTTAGTATCAGAGCTCAGAATCTAGCCTGGGTGTTTCGAAATTTTTTTTTTTAATTTCTAAAGTTTTGTAGCTCTTTGAAAAAAAAAGCCGAGTTTTAAAAGTTAAAAACAAAGGTGGTGAAAAGAAGTGGAAGAATTTATTTGTTGTGAATAGGTTGCTCCTTGACCTAACAACAACAAAGGAGTTCTTGAACGTTCAATTTGCTAGTCTCTGAAAACACGAAATCCGAAAGTGTTAGGTTAGAATCTAGGTTTATCTTTTGGATTGTCACGAAAGATTGCCAAGATCTTTTGTTGATCCTAGGTGGACGTTAAGGTTTCTTTCCCCTTGAATTGTCTTTTAGTTCGATAAGAACAGGTAGAGAGTTTCTCACGAGTGGAAAGAGGCAGTGTGATGAGATCATTAGAGGAAAAAAGCCAATTGAGTACACAACGAGCGAAATCAGCGCGTGGGAGTGAAGTGAGGTCAATTATTTTTTCTACTATCTTTTATTGCAGAAAAATGTCTCATAATTTGGACTCACACAACACATTGGCGACACCTGATCCGAAATTAATGATGGAAGCTATAATGGGTCAGATTGAGGAGGATGATGGAAAGATTGACCCAGTTAGAGGACAAGCACGCTGGGCCACCTCGACGCAATCCTACCACGCGAACACGAGAGGGACTTAGAAGAACACGGAAAAAAGATCTTGATCCCTACGAAGACGAATTTGATAGAAAATTAGAACATGGGTCTGAAGAAGCCAATAGGAGATATGGGCAGAATCGAGGTTACCGAAACCGAGAGTATAACAATTTATGGAGCATCAAGATGAAAATACCATCTTTCTCAGGGAAGAATGACCCTAAGCATACTTATAGTGGGAGAAGAAGATGGAGCTAGTCTTTGATTGCCATCGATACTCCGAAGAAGGTAAAACTTGTTGCTATAGAGTTTTCTGACTATGCTAGTATATGGTGGGATCAGTTGACAGTTAGCAGAAGGAGGAACGGAGAACGACCCGTCGAGACATGGGAGGAGATGAAAACCATAATGCGGAGGCGGTTCGTACCAAGCTAGTACTATCGTGGACTCTCCCAGAAATTGCAAGTCTTTAAGTATCGCAATCGTCGTATAGAGGACTACTATAACCAATGGGGAAATCACGTTGATTCGAGCTAACATTGAGGTAGATCGTGAGTCAACTATGGCAAGGTTCTTGAGCGGACTCAACCACGACATTGCAAATGTGGTGGAGTTACAGCACTATGTGGAGTTGGAAGGCATAGTACACGTCGCTATCAAGTTTAAGAACCAACTAAAGAGGAAGGGTACCACTACCAATTACCCCAAGAAGGAGGAGAAGATTACAATGCCCAAGCCTAAAATCCCGACACCCGATGAGAATAAAATGGTTAGTCAAGTTACCCCGAAACTAGAAATCGTGACATTAAGTGTTTCAAATGCCTAGGCAGGGGACAGATTGCGAGTCAATGTCCGAATGGGAGGGTGATAATCATACGTGATGATGGGGAGATCGAGACTGATGACGAAGAAGATAATGCGAGCATGCCATCACTGGAGGACAACAACGAGGAGGAGTACCCCGTAAGAGGAAAGATGCTGGTGGCAAGGAGAGCGCTAAGCATACAAATTAAAGAAGATGACTAGTTGCAGCGGGAGAACATATTCCATACGAGGTTCCAAGTATAGAACAAGGTGGGCAGTATGATCATCGACGGAGGAAGTTGCATGAACGTAACCAACACCTTATTGGTGGAGAACTAGGGTTTCCAACAATCAGGCACCCCATACTCTACAAGTTAGAATGGCTCAACGATAGTGGGAAGGTGAAGGTAAACCGACAGGTGATGGTTTTTTTCCGAATTGGTAAATACGGTGTGGTACCAATGCATGCAGGACATATTTTGCTAAGACGACCATGGCAATTCGACCGAAGAGCAAACCACGACGGCTTCTCCAACAAGTACTCTTTCACCTACAAGGAACGAAATATCACTCAAGTACCATTAACCCCGAAGGAAGTGCATGAAGATCAGTTGAGAACTAGGCAAGAAGATAGTGAGAAAAATCAAGTGAGAGAAAAAGAAAGTGAGCAAACAAAAGAAAAAGAGTGTGAAAAAAAGTGAGTGGTAAAAGAAAGATGAGAGAAAAGAAGAGTTGTGATGATGTAAAATTAGAGAGAAAAAAATTTTTTTTGTACGAGAGAGATATGTGAGGAGAGCTATGAGTGCAAGATAGCCCATGGTCATTCTCTTGTATAGGCATGTCTTAGCACTAACCAACTTAACTCTTCTTTGCCTCTATCTATTGTTTCCTTAATACAGGAGTTCAACGATGTTCTACCCGAAGAAATTCCACATGGATCGAGCATCAGATCGATTTTGTTCCAGGAGCTACTATCCCGAACAGGCCCGCCTACAGGAGTAACCTTGAGGAAACAAAAGAGCTACAAAGGCAGGTGCCATAACTTATGGAAAAGGGATACGTTCGATAAAGCATGAATATATGCACCGTTTTAGTGATCTTAGTACCCAAGAAGGATGGATCATGGTGCACGTGTGTAGACTTCAGAGCCATCAACAATATCACGGTATCGACATCCTATTCCTAGATTAGATGATATGTTGGATGCGTGTTTTTTAAAGTAGATCTAAAAAGTGGCTACCATCAAATAAGAATGAAAGAAGAGGATGAATGAAAATTTGCTTTTAAAATTAAGCATGGGTTATATGAGTGGCTGGCCACGCCTTTCGGACTAACTAATGCACCAAGTACTTGCATGAGATTGATAAACCATATTTTAAGGGCATTTATAGGAAAAGTTGTTGTTGTCTATTATGACAATACGGATGCTGGAATCCAAGATTCGGAAGTATCTATGTGCCGGTAATAATGAGAGTGGATATGCAAAAGTAGGATGGGCTGATGTATGCCTACCAAGAAATGAGGGTGGCCTTGGCATTCGATCTATTGCTACAATCAATCAGGGGCTTATAATGCGGCATCTTTGGAGCATTCTTTCTAGAGATTCTTGCTCTATATGGGTCTCATGGATACTTGCAACACGTCTTAAGAATACATCCATTTGGCGTGTACGTTATTCTAGTCGCAAACTGCTTGGAGTTGGCGTCAAGATACTAAGCCTGAGAAATTGTATCTACCTTTCATAAGGATTTCGTATGTGGATCGATGGGACTATACAAATTTTCATATGCATGAATCCATGGCTAGATGAGAACAACTTTTGCCTCTTTTCCAGGAACGGACCGACTTATTTTGGGAATAACCAAACTGATACACTTTACTGCAGAAGTAATCTATCGGCGCAAAAGGTTGAAATTAGCCTAGACTGACAAAATCATCCATTGAGTTGTACTGAGATTAAAAGTTTGCTACCTAATGCAAATTTTCACATATAACGCTGACTCGGTAGTTTTTGGAACTTAACGTATTCTATCTGGCATCTATGTCCTCGTGCTTCAGCTTATTGAAACGCCTTACGTCATCAGAGGGCCAAAAGTTCTTGGCCTTTGCAATTGCATGGAGGCTTGGTGCGAGTAACCACACGACATGTTTTATCTTTATGGCCTTGCTAAACAAACGTTTACCTAACACAGAACAAACCATGGAATTGGTAAGAATTTGTTCAACCGAACAAATGTTTGGTATTCTTTGTGAACTGAGCAGTGGTTTTAAATTCACATTTCGTAACCTATTTTTTTGAACTTGTGTATATTCTAAGGCAGTTGCTGGATGTTCTTAGGCATCGGTCAAAATTCTTGTGTCGGCCGATAACAGGATGGATGGAGGGTATTCTATGGGCGGTAGGGAGATGGCGAGGCAAGCATTTACTTAATGTTGCATTCCGACGTCTCTTAGAGGCTCTTGTATATCATATTTGGCGGGAACGAAATGCAAGATGGAAAGAAGGAACGAAGCGAAGACCAGAAGATATAGCTATGGATGCATTTCATTCGGTCTATCACTCTCTTATTTCCTCACGGGTAGATGATAGTATACAAACATGCGCTATTAAACGCTTATGGCACATTGCTTGGTAGACTTTGTGTTGTTACTAATGGTGTTGTGAAGTTGTTATATTGTTGGTTAGACATGTTATCATGTTGTCATGTTGTGATTTTATTTGTAGGATTTATGACTTCGTGGAGTCAGGTGTACTGAATAGCAGCATGTTGCTTTGTTTGTTGCGGCATATCACTCAGATATGTGCGCTTGATTGTAACTTCGTTTTTTATTTATGAAACTTACCTTTCCTCAAAAAAAAAAAAGACAATATTCTCATATACAGTAAAAATTTAGATGAGCACATTGAACATCTTAGGAAAGTTTTGACTTTATTTAGGGAGGAGGAGTTATATGCTAACCTGGCAAGTGCACCTTTTGCACCGATAAGTTCATACTCCTTAGTTTTGTTGTGAGTGCACAAGGTATTCAGCTTGATGAGAAAAAGATTCGAGCAATACAAGAGTGGCCAACTTCTACAAGCGTAAGTGAAGTTCGAAGCTTTGATGGCTTTGCAAGCTGTTAGAAGAGGTTCGTCAAGGATTTCAGTAGCATCGTCGCCCCGTTAACGGAGGTCATCAAGAAGAATGTAGGATTCAAGTCGGGCGACGCACAAGAGAAGGCATTCCAAACACTTAAGTGAAGTTTGACTGAAGCTGCTTTACATGCTTTACCTAATTTTCGTAAGCCTTTTGAAAATGAGTGTGATGCTTCTGGCATAGGTATGGCGCGGTCCTAATGCAACGCGAAAGAGCAATTGCATATTTCAGTGAAAAGTTGAGTGGAGCCACCCTGAACTACCCGACATAAGGAGTTCTTGAACTTTCGATTTGCAAGTCTCCGAAAACTCAAAACAGAAAGAGTTTGGTTAAAATCCTAGGTTATCTTTTGGAATTTCACGAAAGATTACCAAGATCTTTTGTTGGGTCCTAGGTGGACGTTAGGATTTTTCTTCTTGAATTGTCTTTTAGTTCGATAAGAACCGGTAGAGAGTTTATCACGAGTGAAAAAAGGCCGTGTGGTGAGAACAATAGAGGGAAAAAGCAGATTGAGTGTACCATGAGCGACTTGAGCGAAATCCACGTGAGGGAGTGAAGTGAGGCCAATTATTTTTCTACTAACTTTCATTGGGAAAATGTCTCATAATTTGAAGTCGCACGACACATTAGAGACACCTGACCCGAAACTAATGATTGAAGCTATAACGGGTCAGATGAGGAGTATGATGGAACAATTGACCCAGTTGGAGGAATAGCACGCTGGACCACCTCGATGCAATCCTATCACACGAAGACGAGAGGGAACTTACCCTAGTAGAACACGAGAAGAAGATCTTGATCCCTACGAAGACGAATTCAATGGAGAATTAAAACACGGTTATGAAGAAGGCAATAGGAGATACAGGCAAAATCAAGGTTACCGAAACTAAGAAGACCACAATTTAGGAAGCATTAAGATGAAGATATCATCCTTTTCCAGCAAGAACGACCCTGAGGCTTACCTAGAATGGGAAAAGAAGATGGAGTGTGACATGGAAGCACTTTGTACCGAGCCACTACTACAAAGGGCTCTATCAGAAGTTGCAGGGTTTGAAACAAGGCAATCGTAGCGTGGAGGACTACTATAAGGAGATGCAGATCACAATGATACGAGTCAACATTTAAGAAGATTGTGAATCTACTATGGCGAGGTTCTTGAGCGGACTCGACCGACATTGCAAATGTGCTGGAATTACAACACTACTTAGAGTTGGAGGAGATGGTACACGCTGCAATCAAGATGGAGAACTAACTCAAGAGGAAGCAAAACTACAAGATTTAACCAAGGCTCGAGCACATGGAAGCAAAACTACCCCAAGAAGGTGGAGAAGCCTACAACGCTAAACTTAAAATTCCAACATTCGATGAGAATAAGAAGGTTAGTCCAGTTACCTTTGAATCTAGAAACCATGACATCAAGTGTTTCAAATGTCTGGGCAGGGGACATATTGCTAGCCAATGTCCAAATAGGAGAGTGATGATCATGCGTGATGATGGAGAGATCAAGACTGATGATGAAGAAGATAGCAAGAGTGCCACCTTTGGAGAACGATGATGATGAAGAATGTCCCGTACGAGGAGAGATGTTGGTGGCTAGGAGAGCTTTAAACATACAAATCCAAGAAGGTAAGGTACAGCGGGAGAACATCTTTCATACGAGGTGCCACGTACAAAACAATGTATGTAGTATGATCATCGACGGAGGGAGTTGCACTAACGTAGATAGTACACTGTTAGTGGAGAAGTTAGAGTTACCAACAATCAAGCAACCCAGACCATGCAAGTTGGAATGGCAAGTTGGGATGGCTCAATGATAGTGGGAAGGTGAAGGTAAACCGATATGTGATAGTTTTGTTCCGAATTGGTAAATATAAAGATGAAGTGCTAGATGACGTGATACCAATGCAGGCAGGACATATATTGCTGGGACGACCATGGGAATTCGATCGTAGAGCAAACCACGACATAACCAAGAAGTACTCGTTCACCTATAAGCAACGAAATATCACTCTAATTCTGTTGACCCCGAAGGAAGTACATGAAGATTAGTTGAGAATTCGGCAACAAGAAAGTGAGAAAACAGGGTGATGAGGGAAAATAGAGCGAAAAGAAAATTTCAATGTAAGGGAGAGCAATAAGTGCAGGCCAACCCAAGAACATGCTCTTTTACAAAGAAGCATGTCTTAGCCCTAACCAACTTGACTCTTATTTACCCTTGTCTATTGTTTCTTTATTGCAGGAGTTCGACGATGTTATACCCGAGGAGATTACCCATACATTACCTACCACCTATAAGAGGGATCGAGCATCAATCGACTTGGTGCTGGGAGCGACTATTCCAAATAGACCAACCTAGATGAGTAACTCAGAAGAAACGAAGGAATTGCAAGGGTAGGTGGAAGAACTAATGGAGAAGGAATACGATAGAGAAAGCATGAGTCGTTGCGCCGTTCCAGTAATCTTAGTGCCCAAAAAGGATGGTGGATCATGGCGTATGTGAATAGATTGTAGAGCCATCAACAAAAAGGATGGTGGATCATGGTGTATGTGTATAGACCGTAGAGCCATCAACAATATCAGGTAAAGTATGGACATCCCAATCCTCAATAGATGATATGTTAGATGAGCTTCATCGCATATTCTCTAACGCAGACTTAAAAAGTGGTTATCATAAAAAAAGGATAAAAGAAGGGGATGAATGGAAAACCACTTTAAGACTAAGCATGGTTTATACGAGTGGTTAGTCATGCCTTTTGGACTAACTGATGTACCTAGTACTTTCATGAGATTAATGAACCATGTATTGCAAACTTTATAGGCAAGTTTGTCGTTGTCTATTTTGATTATATCCTTATATACAATAAGAACTTAGATGAGCACATTCAACATATTAGGAAAGTTTTGACGGTACTTAAGGAGGAGAAGTTATATGTTGACCTGAGCAAGTGCACCTTTTGCACCGATAAGCTTATACTCTTTGGTTTTGTTGTGAGTCCACAAGGTATTCAGGTCGATGAGGAAAAGATTCGAGCAATACGAGAGTGGCCAACTCCTACAAGCGTAAGTGAAGTTCGAAGCTTTCAGGGCCTTGCAAGCTTTTACAGAGGTTCGTCAAGGATTTCAGTAGCATCGTCGCCCCTTTAACGGAGGTCATCAAGAAGAATGTAGGGTTCAAGTGAGGCGATGAGCAAGAGAAGGCATTCCAGACACTTAAGGAAAGTTTGACTCTCCTTTACTTGTTTTACCTGCTTTTTCTAAGTCTTTTGAAATTTAGTGCGACGCTTCTAGCATAAGTTTCGGTGCGGTCCTAATGCAAGGCGGAAGACCAATTGTATATTTCAGTGAGAAGCTGAGTGGAGCCACCCTAAACTACCGGAAGGCCAATTATCGTTCGGTACAAGAAAGGTAAGGAAAACGTCGTCGCTGATGCGGTATCACAAAGGTATGTACTAATCTCTACTATTAATGCAAAATTACTTGGCTTTGAGCACATAAAAAAATTACATGCCTCACATGTTGACTTTTATGAGAACTTTCATGCTTGTGAGAAATCTGAAGTAGATAAATATTTTCGACATGATGGTTTCCTATTTAGAGAGAATAAACTATGCATTCCAAACTATTCTTTACGTGACCTACTTATTAGTTAGGGAGTCGCATAATGGAGGCTTGATGGGACATTTTGGAATAGCTAAGACCTGAACATTTTTATTGGCCACATGTGAAGCGAGATGTTAAGAGGATCTGCGATAGATGCATAACTTGTAGCCAAGCTAAATTGTGAGTGCAACCCATTGGTTTATACAGGCCAGTGCCTATTCCTCATGAACCTTGGGTTGATATTTCTATGCACTTTTGTGTTAGGATTGCCTAGGACTAAAATAAGAAAAGATTCGAGTTTTGTGATTGTGGATAGATTTTCCAAAATGGCGTATTTCATTCCATGTCATAGAACTGATGAAGCATCACATGTTGTTAATCTGTTCTTTAGAGAGATTGTTAGACTGCATTGCATGCCTAGGAATCATTTCTGATAGAGATGCAAAATTCTTATGTTATTTTCTGGAAAACTCTGTAGTGTAAGTTAGGAACTAAACTGCTATTCTTAACTACTTGCCACCCACAGACTGAAGTTGTCAACAGGACGTTGGCTACTCTGTTACGTGCTGTTATCAAGAGTATCAAAACATGGGAAGAGTGTCTGCAGCATGTTGAATTTTCCTATAATCGTAGTGTTCATTCTGCTACTAAGTTTTCATTATTTGAAATTTTTAATGGGTTTAATCCTTTGACTCCTTTAGAACTAATCCCATTACCCATGTCTGAGCATGTAAACTTAGATGGGAAGAAGTGGGCTGACTTTGTTAAGCAGATACACGAGAAGGCAAGGGTCAACATTGAGCGAAGGACGGAGCAGTATGCTAAACAAGCCAATGAGGGGCGCATAAGTTGAGTATTGAACCCGGTGATTGGGAATGGCTGCATATGAGGAAAGAAAGATTTCCGGCGAAAAGAAGATCTAAGCTGCTTCCCAGAGGTGATGGACCCTACCAATTTCTAGAGTGCATTAATTATAATGCTTACAAGCTTGATTTACCAGGTGAGTATAATTAAGTGGCACTTGACTTGTCTTCTTTAAATGTAGGTGGTGACACCATTTGAGGACAAATCCTTTTCAAGAGGAAGGAAATGATGAATACAAGGACACAAAGGACTCGATTGACACAAAGAACATAATCAGAGAGGACTCGAAGCTTATTCAAGTTCCAGTTGGACGTATTAGAAGTGCTCGAGCTAGAAAATTCAAAGAATCACTTCATAGGCTTACTCAAGGACTTTGGGCCGAGGCAAGCAAGATCAAGCACAAATAATATAATCATGCATGATGATCCAAATCTTAGAGCCTAACTGCGGTTCAGGTTAGAACTATGGCACGTCTCAGCCAGGAGGATATCTTGAAAAATCGGCTAGCATTCACAATTCAGCTAAAGTGTTCAAGAAGGCATCTACAACATCCAAAAGTTGGCTAAGCTACTTTATGGCCGAAATATTGTCAATTCAGTTAAGGAGAATCCTAGGTTCGGCCACATGTGCTTCTCTAGTTCTTAATTTCCTAGATTTCTTAAATTTTCTAGATTTCCTCTTTAAGGAAATTTCGACTCAAGGATTTATGATAGGTTTTAATTCAGCCAAACAAAACCATTACTGCCGGCCACTCCCCCTCCCTCCCCATCTACTCTATAAACACCCCTTTGGGGCATCAATGCAAATCAACTTGTGTGTTCATTGTTGTGAGGTTTAAGAAATCACTTTGGTTCTTTTAGAACTCTAGGACTTATCGGAAATATCCGTGGCGTCCACCACCGGACTAATCAATCGAACTTTTCCGTAGTCAATTGTGGCGTCAAAGGCGTATACCGACAGTTCTTGCCTCTTTCTATAGGCAGCAAGTCTAGGTGTCGGCGTATTCCGAAGGTTTATGGCTCCTTATAGGCGAGGGTCGAGGAGCCAACCCACGGGAGTTATCAGTAGAGTTAGAATTGCCTACGTAGTAGTCTTAATCTAATTCTAGAAGTCTTGGGAACCTTCGACAATCAAATCGAAGGATTGGCGCAACAAGCAAATCGGAGCAAACAGAGTTTGAACAAAAGAAGAGCACCGAAACACATCAGATCGCCTCCGCTCGAAATCCCCTCTTTGAGTGAGGTTCCAAAGCCTTCGTCACAGCCTTACCAAACATAATAAAATGAAGAGAAGGGTAGAGCAGCGCGAAGAGGAGGTCGCCCCTCTCTATGTCCTTGATTGGAAAATCCGGGTAGGAGACCGGGCAGGAGAGCTCTAAAGCTGCAACGGATTCGTATGCAGTGGTCTCCCCAATGAAGACAGAATGATGATTCTGGCCACGGTATAGTACGTCATGAGGGAAACTTCGGTAAAAGGCTGCTGCGGTATGTTAACTCAAACTCTTTTATCTTATTTAACTAGAATCAACCTCCTCAACAACGCACAAAACATGCGTCTATTAATAAGTGCTTTATAACCAAACCCCATGCATTCGTATTACGATTCGGGAGGGTAACTATCCAACACAAATTTTTTTCAGCACTCATTTTGAGCTCATTATCATACAATCGTGCACATAATCAGAATTATCATTCACATATAAATATTACATGTATACTCATAAGATTCATGTATATCATATGCACTCAATCAACAAGTTCTTATATTTCATATCATGTATAGGTACATACATGCATGCCTCAATTATATATACCAATACATATCCATTCATAACTATAATTTGTCGGATGCAAACATAATCTCACATATAGGCATGCATTTAATCATAGCACAAGAGATAAGTAATAACCAGTCCAATCTCGTAATTTTCAGGATTCACGCATTTATCACATCATCGGGTCATAATAAAGAGATCAACCAACTATCAATGGTTTCGGGTATTATATCAAACATCTACTTACTAGATTTCTCATACTCCCTAAGATTTAATCATTACCAACAAGTTTAATTTACATAATTCCTCCAAACCCTTGGATCTTTCAGAATCAAGACAACGGATTTTGTCAATCCTATATCATACAATCACAACAATATTCATACTTCTACATGCACAAATTAAGTCCACTTACCTATGGGCAACGCAAATAGTTGAAGACGGCAAACCTGAGTTCGCCGGCAGCAGCAAACAGCAGTAAGGACGGCGGAGGTCAACTTCAACGGCGAAGACAGCACAGCGGCAACTAAGAGAACCTCGCTCCCCGGTGGCTGCAACAACGAGCTCGGGGTATGTACCGGTGGCATTGACCACAAGCTCGTAAGTAGGATCGTCGTCGGTGCACTAATTAGGCGTTGGCTGCCAGAGAGACGGAGAGCCGACTCGAGGTAGATTGATCGCAGCATGAGGCGCACGATTGAGTCAAAAATGAGTGCAAGTGCGGTGAGGAAACGCACGGTTGCGGCAAGGAGGTGTAATCGAGGACAGCGCGGCCTGGCTAAGCTTGGTTGTGCGATCCGCGAGGGAGAGAGGCGACGAGGAGAGAGAGAGAGAGAATCGACGGATCAAGGGAGGAGAGAGATGAGGGACCGACAGAGAGACTGAGAGATTGTGGGGAGATAGTTCTCGAACCCTCTCTCCATCCGCCTCCTTCTTTTTGTTTTGTTTTTGTTTTGCTACATAAGCCCCCAAACATGACATTTAGTAACTCTAGACTACTCCAAATAACTAAATGCAAAACTGACCCTCCAATCCAACATATATACTATCGAGCAATATTACCACAGTTTTAAACTCGTTTGAAAAATATTTATTAACTTAATCATTTTTTAACAGTTCGCTTCGTAAAATATACAAAAGTAATCATAATTCAATATTTTTATTGTCATAAATATTTTCTCGAGATTATATTCAGTTTGGCATTAGATAGAAAATTTTCCCAGACCAAACTAAGTTTTTGGCATTTGATTACATAACATTCTAAAGATAAGATAAAATTGGCCTTAAAATTATTGAATATTTTGCGGCCAACTTTGGTTGTCATCTGAAGAAATTGTCTTCTGATGCCGAACTAAATGTTTGGCTTTTAAAAAAAATTATTTTAAAGCCAAAAAATGGTTTGGCATCAGAGGACATTTTCTATAGAGGACAATTAAATTTGGCTGTAAAATATTTGACAATCTAAAGCTAGATGTCAACAAAAGCCACCAAATTAGTTTGGCCTCAAAAAGTTTGCTATCCATAGCCAAAATATGTTTGGCTACTGAAATAACTTTTTAAAGGCCAACTGATATTTGACTTTAGAAAGTCACTTTTAGAAGCGAAATTTGACTGGCCTTTGAAAATTGGCTTCTAAAACCTAATTTTTATTTTAGTGCGAGTCGCTTGTCGTATTATGTGAGTTTTCGCTGTAGAACGGGCTCTTAGTTGTATGTAGAGGGCACTGTACTGTAATGCTTTATTGAAATAAAGGAACGAGATTTGCCTTTATGATGTTTTCTTCGCCTACTTGCTTTCCTCTTTTGCCTTAGCATCCCCCCGATGGAAGTCAACGTATTGAACTCCGTTCGATCTCGCCGGGGTTAAAGGAGAGAGGCCTTACCGCGCTCCCCCCCATACCCCCCGACGGTCGGGCTCGAGGGATGTCACGCACTGAGCGCTCACCAGGTCGCGTCGCTGGGGTTGGGGAACTAGCGGGCAATTTCGTAGATGGGGCCTTAGCGTCCGCCCCTGGCTGCCGTCAAGAAATTGTACTCCGTTCAAGCTCGCCGAGGTTGCAGGAGCGGCCTTAACACGCTCCACCCCGTTACCCCTTAGCAGTCGGGCGCGAGGATGTCGCGCACGGAGCGCTCACTAAATTGCGTCGCTGGGGTTGGGGAGCGGGTGGGCAGAGATTCAGTTTGCTCCATGCTCGGGGTACATCGTTTCCTTCCATATCTTGTAAGGTATATGCATCTTTGCCGAATAACTTAGGAAATCTTATAGGGTCCTTCCCAAGTTGGCACGAATTTTCTGTTGGACTGTTGGATCTTCCTCATTACTAGCTGGCCTTCTCGAAAAGATCGTGGCCTGACTCGGGTGATGTAGTAGTTCAAGACTCGTTGCTTGTATGCTTGTGAACAGACCAAGGCTTTCTCTCGTAATTCATCCAACAGGTCCAGGTTGCTTAAGAGACGAAAGCAGTTGGAGTTGTCTTCGTTGCATTCGACACGGAGGGTTGGTTTGCCGAGTTTGCTGTTCGATGAGTTGTCCGATAAGCCCACAGGACAGTGGGCTAAACATCAGGCTAGTTTCCGTTTGCTCCTTGTAGTCGTTTCTTCAGCCCGTCGAGGATGGTGCGTTCTCGATTTGTCTGTTGGCCTGTGGATGGTACACGGAGCAAAATTTCTACTTGATATGTAGTGTTTCGCAGAGGTTTTTCAGCTCCGGACTAACGAATTGGCTCCCATTGTCCGTCACCAAGTATTTGGGGATTCCGAAGCGACAAACGACAGATTGCTTGAAGAACCTTGTGACAGTAGCTAGCAGTTCGGCTTCGATCCACTTTGTAAAGTACTCTATTGCGACGATAAAGAACCTTCGTTGTTTGGATGTTTGAGGAAGAGGTCTGACGAGATCCATGCCCCATTGTAAGAAAGGTCACGGGGAGAAAGGTCACGGCAGGAGCGTGAGTGGCTTTGGCGAATTCTTTACATCACTTGCAAGAGAGCACCTATTTTTCCGTGTTTGCCATTATAGTTGGCCAGTAGTAGCCCTGTATAAAAATCTTTTGGGCGAGAGTCCGTGCACCGACGTGGTTAAAGCACATCCTTCATATATATCTTGAAGGATGATCTTTGCTGTCTCCTCATGGATACACTTAAGATATGGCGCTAAGAAGGCGACGCGGTATAGTTGCCCGTTAATTATCGTGTAACGGGCTGCCCTTTGTGTAATCACTTCAGCTTGCTTTATGTCGGTTGGTAGCTCCTATTTTTCGATGTACTTTTTTATGTCAGTTAACCAATTATTGACGGGGGTAACGGAGCATACCTCGAGAACATCAATCGCTGGAGTATTGAGTTCTTCTCGTAAGACGGTTCCGGTTGTTCTTCTTCAGTTGCTAAGGCCAAACGTGCCAAGGTGTCGACCATGTGATTCTGCTCCCGTGGGATGTGGCTCATTTAGAACTAGTCAAAATCCACGACGAAGTTACGGACTTTACTTAAATAGGCAGCCATGGTCTCATCTCATGCCTCGTACTCCCTAGAGATATGGTTAGCTAGGAGTTGTGAATCGGTGTAAGCCTTTAATCGTTTCACGTCAAGCTGTTTGGCGAGGCGAATTCCCGCGATAAGCGCTTCGTATTCTGAAGTGTTGTTGGTTGCTAGAAAGTCGAGTTTCAATGCGTTTTCCAGTCTAGCTCTTCCAGGGGTGATGCGATTCGGTGCTCCTCGGCTTGCTCTGATTTGCTTGTTCCTCCAATCCTTCGATTTAATTGTCGAAGGTTCCCAAGACTTCTGAAATCAGGTTAAAACTACTACGTAAGCTATTCTACTCTATTGATAACTCTCGTGGGTTGGCTCCTCGACCCTTCCTATAAGGAGGCAAGAACCTTCGGAATACGCCAGCACCTAGACCCGTTGCCTATAGGGAGAGGCAAGAACCGTTGGTATATGC
The DNA here is from genome assembly GCA_002076135.1 of Xerophyta viscosa. Lineage (NCBI taxonomy): Eukaryota > Viridiplantae > Streptophyta > Magnoliopsida > Pandanales > Velloziaceae > Xerophyta > Xerophyta viscosa. The sequence continues at coordinate 9,251 of MJHO01000470.1, read as the reverse complement.
CTTGGACGCCACAATCGACAACGGGGAAGTTTGATTGATAAGTCCGGTGGTGAATGCCACGAATCGCTCCGATAAGTCCTAGAGTTCTAAAAGAACCAAAGAGATTTCACAAACCTCACAACAATGAACACCAAGTTGTCCTGCATTGATGCCCTCAATGGGGTATTTATAGGTTACAAATAACATAAATCCTAGATAATAAAATAAAATCTAAATCTCCTAAAGTCTAGGGAAATAAAATATACCTAAATCTCCTAAAATCTTAAAGAGATTTGCTAGGGTGGCACAAATCCCTAGGTGGCCTAAATTTTATGAGAGTCAAAACAAAGGGTGGCCAAATTTAAGCTAAACAAACCCTAACAAACCTTAAGGAGGCCGGTCCAACTAACAAACCAACTTAAAACCAAAATTATCAAAATTTGGCTGGCCTTTAATGCATAATGAGTTGTCAAAGATCTTCAATATCTTTAAAGTTCAGTATCTTTAGGATCTTGAAATATCTCCAATATCTTGAGATCTTGGAAAATCTTGAATATCTTCAAATCTTGGAAAATCTTCTATATCTTTAGATTTTGGAATATCTTAAATATCTTCAGATTTTAGAATATCTCTAATATCTTGAGATTTTGGAAAATCTTGAATATCTTCAAATCTTGGAAAAATTTCCCAACTGTTGAGACATCGAATATCTTGAAGATCTTAAAATATCTTGATATCTTGTAACAAACATGTAAATATGTGCCCGGCGTCTCATGTTGAAATATGGCCGAAATATTTTCCTTTGCTTACATGCATATTTTAACCACATGATGAACACAAAAGCCACATTGCTTGATTTTGTTTTAGGCAGAATATGGATGAGTGTAGCCCAACTAGTTGTTTCGTGCTTGTGGTTGGACTTGAATATTATGTTGAGAACACTCCGAAATATCTCACATACCCTTGGGTTGGCCCAAGTACTACGATTTAGCCCATTATATGTCTTCATGAATTTTCTGAGTCTCGAAAATCCTCCTCCATTCCATTGGTCATGCTGATCGTGCTCGCATCAGGGGCTGTAAAGAACGATGCCAGCTCCAGTATCCAATAGTTCTCCAATGACATTGCCTTAACGGAAAGGCGCGCAAGATCTTCTTCTAGTGGTGTTGCCATTTCTACGATGAAATCCGCGAGAGCTTTTGGCCTTGATTGCGGGGCGCAGTTCGTATTGAATGTCAAATTCTTTGAGCTTCATTAACCACTTCGCCACACTTCCCGTTGCCCCGGGACCTCTCATGAATGAATAGGATGTCCTTGGAAAAAGGGCCTTAATCTTCTTGTGCAAAGAATGAGTGCGTAGGCCAGCTTTGAATGAATGCTAGTAAGCACATGTAATTCAGTCTGAATCATGAAGGAACCTGCTATAGTAGAAGAGGGGGTTTTGAATTTTGCTTCGTTCTCTTACTGCACTGGCGGATGCTTCAGAGACTGCCATATAGGATAATGGCTCGCCTAGCTCTGTTGTAACCATGATGGGAGGTTGTGTCAGAAAAAGCTTGAGTTCTTCAAATGCTTTATCGTGCCCCGGTGTCCATAAGAAATCAACATTCTTCCTGAGAATGTTGTAGAAGAGTTTTACAAGTTCACCCAAAGAGTTCCTTGAATGAGTAGTACGGGTTGAGAAGGTTTTTGAGTACTACAACTATGATGAATATACCAAGGTACGATTGGCTGCTTGCCAATCTTTGGTGGGAGAACTTGAGGATCCAAAGGCGTAGAGACGGAGAGGAAGAAATCCAAACTTGGGGACAAATGAGATTGATGCATCGTCGTTTCGTTCCGGAATACTACAAACAAGAGCTTTTCCTCCGGTTACAAACAATTCGGCAAGGAGGAATGAACGTGGAAGATTACATCAAGGAGTTCGAGACTTTGATGATGAGGAGTGAGATCCAAGAACCACAAGAACAAACTATTGCTCGATTCATTGGTGGCTTAAAGGGAGATATTGCATATGTAGTTGAATTGCAAGCCTATGCCACGTTTGAAGATGTGGTCAAACTAGCACTCAAAATTGAGAAAGGTGTTCTTCCCCATGTAGTAGTACCCAAGAAGACCCGGGACGTGAAGTGTTTCAAATGCTTAGGTTTTGGTCATATTGCATCTGAATGCCCGAATAGGAAGACTATGATATTAAAGGAGTCTATGGATGATATAGAAAGCGTTGAGAAAGACAACCCTTCTGAAATGGAAGGAGAGGCCCCGGACACCCAAGAGGAGATTCCAGAAGAAGGCGAGCTACTTATAGTACGACGTACTCTATTGGGTAGAAATTAGAGAATGAGCAACGAGAGAATATATTCTATTCCCGCTGTTTGGTGAACAAGAAAGTATGTGGTATGATCATAGATGGAGGAAGTTGTACCATTGTCGCATCTACAACAATGGTTGAGAAGTTGAAGCAGCCTACCACCGATCATCCACATCCCTACAAGTTGAGTTGGTTGAATGACGAAGGAGAAATACAAGTAGCAAAACAGGTAAAAGTACTTTTCTCAATTGGGAAGTTTCATGATGAAGTGATATGTGATGTAGTTCCCATGAGTGCTACTCATCTTTTTTGGGAAGACCATGGCAATTTGATCGTAAAGTGAACCATGATGGCTACACCAACAAGTATAGTTTCTTCAAGGATGATCGAAAGATAGTGCTTACTCCCATTAGCCCAGAGGAAGTCAAGAAGGATCGAATTTCCGTGGAGAAAGGCAAGAAGAAAGAGGCAATGATATTCTCGAAAGGTGAATTGAAAGAGGTATTATTCAACCATCCCCCGGTTGTACTACTAGGTCAAGAGGGCCTTTTATCTTCAAGTGCAGTCCTTACACCGACGCTATTCCGTTTTTAGAAGGAATTTGCATATGTTTCCTATAGAACCTACCAAAAGATTACCCACCTTAAGAGCACGGAGCATCAAATTGACCTGATTCCTGGACAGTCCTACCCAAGGGGGGGGAGGAGGGGGGGGGGGGGGGGGGGGGGGGGGGGGGGGGGGCGGCTACCGGCCGTGACCGTATGAATCCTGAAGAGGGCAAGAACTTCAACGTCAAGTGACAGAAAACTTCTAAGAAGGATATGTGCGGGAGACTAGTGAGTCCATGTTCAGTTACCCACGATTGCTAGTGCCTAAGGAGAAGAACGGAATCGATGAGGATGTGCGGGTGGACAGGTTCAGGGCTGTCGAACAAAATCACCATCAAAATACCGGCGCACATCCTTACCACGAGTTGGGATGATATGGCTCGAGTGAATTGCATGCGGCGACTACCTGTTTCCAAGATTGACTTGAAGAGTGGATACGCACCGAGATCCGATGAAAGAAGAGACGGAATGGAAGAAGCTCATTCAAAACCAAGCATGGTCTCTATGAGATGGGATGGTAAGTGCCTGTCGGACTCTGTTAAGTGCACCTAGTGAGCCTTTATGTGATAGTTGATGAATCACGTGTGAGGAGATTTGCTTGGCAAGTTTGTTGTGGTATATTTTGATGATATCCTTATTTATAGAAAGAATGTTGAATTGCATCTACAACATCTACGAGAAGTACTTGAAGCATTGCGTAGTGAACAGCTATATGGCAATCTTGACAAACGTGTCTTTTATCAAGATCGAGTTGTATTTCTTGGCTATGCTGTCACAGGGAGAAGGAGTAGAAGTGATGACGAGAGGTTAGAGCCATGTAAGTGGCTCCTACAAGTGCTCTCAGCTCAAAGCCAGAGTTTCTAGGATTGGCCTCATTCTACCGCAGGTTTGTGAGAAATTTGTTGGCTCCATTGACAGATTGTACCAAGAAGCATGAAAAGTTTGTTTGGTCCGAGAAGGCCCAACATTGTTTTGAAGAAGTGAAGGAAAAGCTTTGTTCCGCCCCCGTACTTGCCCTTCCGGATTTTAACAAGATGTTTGAAGTAGAATGTGATGCATCAGGAGTAGGTATCGGCGCAGTACTTAGTCAAGAAAAGAAGCCCATTGCTTATTTCAGTGAGAAGTTGAATGGCTGGTTCGAGCTCTCGAGACTTAGCAACATTATCTTCTACCCAAGGAGTTTGTGGTTCACACCGATTATGAATGCCTAAAATATCTAAAGGGGTAAGGAAAGCTGAGACGAAGACATGCAAAGTGGGTTGAGTTTTTGGAAACATTTCCCTACATCATCAAGTACAAGCAAGGTCATAACAATATTGTCACCGATGCACTTTCGAGAAGGTATGCCTTGTTATCATTAATGCAAGCACGTTTGATGGGTTTTGAATGGATTGAAGGGTATTGCAAAGAAGATCCATTTTTCGCCAACATTTATGAAGCATGTGGAAACGAAGCAACCAAGGGATACTATCTCCATGATGACTATCTATTCAAAACAACGAAAAGTATGTATGTCGAACAGCACCGATGCGACGGGTTACTTGTTTGCGGAGCACATTTGGAGGAATTATCATCCATTCGGAGAAAGGAAGAAACTTTGTGAAGCCTTGAAGCGGACATTACCTATTGCAGGATCCGAGTTTGTCCATCCATTATTTCATAAAGTGTGACTGTAGAAGCCAAGAGCACCGAAGGAGCACATGGATTATATTTACCATTACCTATACCAGATCAACCATGGGTTGACATTAGCTTGGATTTTGTGCTAGGATTACCTCGTACCACAAAGGGGGTAAGGAAGCTATCATGGTCGTTGTAGATCGGATTTTCCAAGATGGCCCATTTTGTGCCTTGCCGCAAGACAGATGATGCAACCCATATTGCCTGATCTTATTTTTTAATGGAGATAGTTTCGTTCTCACATGGACTTCCTGAAAGACCTATCCGTTTCCAGAATCGTGACACCAAGTTTTTAAGTTACTTTTTGGAAGACCCTATGGAAGAATCTTGGAACGAAATTACTCTTTCAGCGCTTCATCTCATCCCCAAAGCGATGGACAAATTGAAGTGGTTAACCGAACTCTTGGTTCGCTACTTCGATCTGTTGAAGGAAAGAATTTGAAGGACTGGGACAATTGCCTTGCCCATGGAGTTCGCATACAACCGGAGTGTCCATAGTGCAACCAAGGAGTCACCTTTTGAAGTGGTCTGATGGTCTTAATCCGCTTTGGACACCCTGTAGACTTAGGGCCTCTTCCCATGACGAGGCAACCGTGAACAAAAGAGGGACAAGGCCAAGCGGAATATGTTGAGAGATGCGCGGAATAACAGTCAAGAAACAAATTAGAAAGGAAAACAAGCATCTTTATGAGAAGAGACGGGCGAACAAAGAAGAAAGAGAATGGGTTCGATTGGCTGCTGGAGAGTTTAGGTTGAAATCCACTTGAGGAAGGAGAGGTTTCCTGAAAAGAGACATTCCAAAGTTATGCCCCGAGCAGATGGACCATTCAAGATCATTGAGAAGATAAATGATATTGCATACAAGGTTGATCTTCCGGGTGAATACAACGTGTCCGCCACTTTTATCGTTAGAGATTTGTCTCCTTATGTTGAAGATGATCAAGAGTCCGATTTGAGGACAAATCCAAAACAACTAGGAGAGGATGATGTGCTTCGTGGACCGGTTACTAGAGCACGAACAGACAAGGGTTCGGCACTTCATGCACCGATAGAATCTAGACTAGAGTGCATTATGGGTCAACATGACTTGGATGCAAATTGGGTCTCCCTAGCATGTGGATTAGAACCAACAAATCAGCTCCTTTTCAACCTAATTACTTGGAGCTAGAACCGAAGAGGTGCATGCATGAACCAACTTCTCAAGAGGCACATTTGGCACCGGTTTGACCAATAACTGAATTCATGCATGCCTAAGGTGGTTGGAACATGAAAAGGTGCGTCCAAGAGATTCCCATAACTACCATCCAATACGAAGTGGTGTGATCGAACCGAAGGGGTGCTAGAATTATCTTTGGTGCATGCATTCATCCAAGGCAGTTACATGTGTTATTTTCTTGTATTTTTCAGTCATTATTTAGTATTTTCGTGCATTATTATGTGTAGTAGTAGATGGGTAGTTATGTAACCAACTACTCATTAAAGGGTGTATTGAATTGGTGTTTTTGTGTTTTGGCTGCCCAAACTTGGTCTATAAAAGACTAGTTGGACGTCATGTAATCAGAACGAATTATTTATGAATTTTCAGTTTAAACATTATGTTAAATTTCTAACTCTATTCTAAGAGTGACAGAGACTTAAACCAAAAACCTTATCACTTCTCTTGTTCAAGAAGCATGGCGGCACTTCTTAAGTCTACTGAACGTGGTGCGTCGCTTATCGTTTGGTCGAGACCTAAGAGAGAATCCATTAATGCTTGCTCGTAATTCGGCCAAAAGTTGGTGGACATCTTTTAGAAGGCATTCCAACCAAATTTGAAATAATCGAAGTTTTCTTTTAATGCCCCGATGTGAACTGATGAGGTCCAGCACTTTTGATGACCAAAATCAGCCCCGAGTCGACTTGTTCGTCTCTCGAACTACATGCTTCTTCCCGAATATGCATCCATAAGTTTTGCAAGGCTTGCTCCAATCTCTTGGCACGTGCTCTGGTGACTAGTCCAGTAGAAATATGCAACTTCTCCTCGTGCTCGGAGTCTTGCTCAAACTTGAAGTTTGTCTCCACGGGATGGTCCCTATCATCGTGAGTCAACTATGGCAAGATTCTTAAGCGGACTCAACCATGACATTGCAAATGTGGTTGAGTTACAGCTCTATGTGGAGTTGGAAGACATGGCATACGCACTATCAAGGTTGAGAACCAACACAAAATGAAGGGTACCACCACCACGAGACTTAACCAAGGCTCGAGTTCATGGAAGCCTAATTACTCCAAGAAGGAGAAGACTACAATTCCCAAGCCTAAAGTCCGGACACCTGATGAGAATAAAAAGGTTAGTCAAGTTACCCCGGAAACTAGAAACCATGACATCAAGTGTTTCAAATGTCTAGGCAAGGACACATTGTCAGTCAGTGCCCGAATAGGAAGGTGATGATCATGCGTGATGATGGGGAGATCGAGACCGATGATGAAGAAGATAACGCGAGCATGCCTTCCCTAGAAGATGATAACGACGAGGAGTTTCCCGTACTAGGGGAGATGCTGGTGGCAAGGAGAGCTCTAAGTATACAAATCCAAGAAGATGTGCAGCGGGAGAACATCTTCCATACAAGGTGCCACGTAAGGTATGCAGTATGATCATCGATGGAGGAAGTTGTACAAACGTCGCTAGTACCCTATTGGTGGAGAAGTTAGAGCTACCGACAATCAAGCACCCCAAACCTGGCTAGAATGGCTCAATGATAGTGGGAAGGTGAAGGTAAACTTGCAGGTGATGGTTTCATTCTGAATTGGTAGATATGAAGACGAAGTGCTATGCGACGAGGTACCGACCCCGGTAGGACATATTTTGCTAGGACGACCATGGCAATTCGGCCGAAGAGTAAACCACGACGGCTTCCCCAACAAGTACTCTTTCACTTACAAGCAACGAAATGTCACTCTAGTATCATGGACCCCGAAGGAAATGCATGAATATCAGTTGAGAATTCAGCCAAGAGAGTGAGAAAAATCAAATGAGAGAAAAAGAAAGTGAGCTAACAAAAGAAAAAGATGGTGCAGAAAAAGAGTGGTAAAAGAAACACGATAGAAAAGAATTGTTGTGATGAGGTAAATTAGAGAGAAAAGCATGTCTTAGTATTAACCAACTTGAGTTTATTTGCCTCTATCAATTGTTTCATTACTACAGGAGTTCGACGATGTTCTACCCGAAGAAATTCCACATGGATTACCACCTATTAGAGGGATCGAGCATCAAATCGATTTTGTTCCAAGAGCCACTATCCCGAACAAGCTCGCCTACAGGAATAACCCAGATGAAACAAAAGAGTTACAAAGGCAGGTACAAGAGCTTATAGAAAACCGATACGTGCGAGAAAGCATGAAGTCCATGCACCGTTCCGATGATCTTAGTACCCAAGAAGGATGGACCATGGCGCACGTGTGTAGACTGTAGAGCCATCATTACTATCACAGTAAAGCATCGACATCTAGATTAGACGATATGTTGGATGAGCTATATGGCTGCCATCAAATAAGATTGAAAGGAGGGGATGAACAAAAAACTGCTTTTAAAACTAAGCATTGTTTATATGAGTGGTTAGTCATGCCTTTCGAACTAACTAGTGCACCAAGTACTTTTATGAGATTAATGAACCATGTTTTGAGGGTACTTACAGGAAAATTTGCTGTTGTCTAAGGAGAAGAAGTTTTGACTGTACTTAGGGAGAAGAAGTTATAAGCCTAGACAAGTGCACCTTTTTCACCGATAAGCTTGTAATCCTTGGTTTTGTTGTGAGTGCACAAGGTATTCAGGTCAATGAGGAAAAGATTCGAGCAATATAAGAGTGGCCAACTCCTACATGCGTAAGTGAAGTTTAAAGCTTTCATGGCATTGCAAGCTTTTACAGGACGTTCGTCAAGGATTTCAGTAGCATCGCCACCCCATTAACGGAGGTCATCAAGAAGAATGTAGGGTTCAAGTCGGGCGACGCACAAGAAAAGGCATCCAAACACTTAAGGGAAGATTGACTCAAGCTCCTTTACTTGCTTTGCCTGATTTCTCTAAGTCTTTTGAATTGAGAGTAATGCTTCCAGCATAGGTATCGGTGCGGTCCAAATGGAATGCGGAAGACCAATTGCATATTTAAATGAGAAGCTGAGTAGAGCTACCCTGAACTATCCAACGTATTACAAGGAGATGTACGCTTTGGTTCGTGCACTAGAGACATGGCAGCACTATCTGTTGCCCAAAGAGTTCGTGATTCACACAGACCATGAGTCCTTGAAACATCTGAGAGGTCAACACAAGCTGAATGAGATTATCTCACAGTGGACTCCCCCTTATACAACCCAGTTAAATGGAGTATTTGAGAGGAGGAGCAGAACTTTGTTTTAGACATGGTTTATTCCAAGATGAGTCAAGTCACAACATTTCCATATACCTTCTAGGGCTATGCTCTAGAAATTGCAGCGCACATACTAAATCGGATTTTTAGTAAATCAGCGGATACAACCCCATATGAGATATGGAGAGGCAAGAAACCTGGACTTAAATTGATTAAGATCTGGTGATACGAACAAGGTGCGGAAAGGATAATTCTAGCCGAAGCTACTCAGGTCTATCTAGGTAAATTCAGGTAGAAATGAAAATATAATAAAATTGGATAATTTGGATA
>MJHO01000469.1:0-32606 GCA_002076135.1 Xerophyta viscosa | reverse complement strand
GAATTGAAAGTACTAGCTCATAACATCTGCTTTATCGTTTAAAATTTTTCGACCCCCGACCCTGGGGCGCCACATGTGTACTTTAAGTTTAGGGGTGGGAAATTCACAGTTTATGACTACTTTTTTTTTTTTAAAACATATTCGAATTAAAATTTGCTTTAGTGATGACTGTTTTGAGTTGAGTATATCTTTTTGTGTGAATAGTCTTGGAATTCTAACTTGCATATTAGGATAAGTGAAAATCTTAATTGATTTTGCTTTTGTGGCGACATAAGTAAAAATCTTAATCGTTCTTGCCTTGTCCATTTAGAGTAAATCTAGTCGCATGATTTAATTATATATGAATTTGTTGATAGATCTTCAAAATTTGTTTAAAAAAAAAAGAAAAAAAATGTAAAAAAAAGTTATGCGATAATCTACTCCGCTGCTTAGAGTTATCTAGTAACTAGAAGTATTTATGAACCCATGTTTACTTTTATGTTATGAGTATGCAAAGCACCTTAAGTGTGTCTTATCAAGTAACCGGTTGCCTTCATCACTATTGTCGGTGGTTGAGTCGAAAGATAAGTTACAACTTAAGGAATGAAAAAGAAATAAATAAATAAATAAAGAAAAACATTGGTTTAGGAGATCGGTCTTAAATTCATTTATAATTATTGATTGTAATTATATAGTGTAGACACCCCATTTTGTCCGGGTTCGTCCCAATTTTATGCGATAAACTCGATTAAGCTTAAAAACTTGATTTATATGATTAAATTTATTTGAGCTTAATTCGAAACTATTTGGACGAATATAATTGTTTATAATTCTAACGAGACCGTGTACGAAAAAGAAATTTTCGCGACAATCGAATATTTAAACGAGATTGTCCAATTTTGCCCAAACAGAAAATATGAGCCTGGAGTTTTGCAAAATAAATAAGGGCCGTTTTTGCAATTTCGAAATAAGAGGATTTGTCGCGTAATATTATAAAAACCTTAAAACTCGGTCGACGCCACTGTGCTCGTGCGCGCAACCGCCGCGCCTTCCCCGCGATCCCACGATCTCGCGACGCGTCCCTGGTCGTCCGCGTAACGGTCGCCCGCGACACCTATAAAAGCCGGCGAGGGAGCAACCGACGAGCGATCGGGAGAAGGAAGCTTCAGCCGAAAGAAAAAAAAAACAAAAATAAAAAAGAGAACGAGAGAGATCGAGAGAGAGCCTACTGCAACTTGTCACAAGCTTCGCCGAACATCTACGAAGACATTGCCGCCGTCGCACGGCTTCGCCGCCGCCGCCATCGCCGAAAAATACTTAAAAACCGAAAATCGGTTAATCGAGGTACGCGTCCAAACTTTATCAAAATCACCGCATTATAATCTCAACATAGTATAGGTGATGGGACACCGCCGTGGCTTCGCCGGCGGCTAGCCACGGTGGCGAAATAATAAAAAACTTTTTTATTCCGAAATTACACCCTCCAATATCTCCTTGTACAAGCGTCGAAATCAAATTTTGACATCGCCATTAGATCCAGAACCATCGAAAACCCTAAAACACATCTATAGGACGATGCGGTCGGCGGCGTCTCGCGGCCAAGCATACGCAGGAAAAAGATGACGACTGGCTCAGCCGGTCGCGACCGGCTGAACCGGTCGTCACTTAAAACGGATGCGTGACCGGCTGAACCTCGTCACTTAAAACGGATGTGTTGCGGGCCGGGCTAACCCCGCGCGCATTGGGCTCGAGCCCAGCTCGGTCGCGGTCGAGCCTAGTTTTGGTCGCGACTGAGCCAGATTCAATCCGCGCCGAGCATTTTTCAACACGGATCGGTCGGTTTCGTTCCGACCGAGCCCAATTTCAATTAGACTGAGCCATTTCAATCCGGTCGAGCCCAAATCGAATTTGATCGAGTCATTTTCAATTCTGATCGAGCCATTTTGATTCTGACTTAGCCATTTTGGTTCTAGGAACCTATTTAGTGGTCCAAACCTATTTTAATTAATTTGATCACTTTGAATAGACTTTAAAGCTTTAATTTCATGATTTTTGTCTATAATAGATGTGCTAAAATCAAAAACATCATTAAATCTTTCTAAAAATAAGGTTTAGAGTGAGGCTGTTAACCGATCTCTATATCTATTAAACTTATTAAAATATTAAAAAGGAATAAACTTAAAAACATTTTAAAGAAAAGGTTAGAGTGAGGCGGTAACCGATCTCCTATACCTTAATTAATTTTTTTTAAAAAACAAAAAAATTGATAAATATAAAATCTTATAAATATCTTTTGGGTTAGAGTGAGGCGGTTAACCGATCTCTACTCCTATCCAAAAAAGATAAATAAATTAATGAGATTAGAATGAGGTGTATCCAACGTCTATATCTGAAAAAATTATATTTTCACACGTCAAAATGAAGAAGAAGCCAAAATACGCGCAGTCGATAACATATAAATATCATAAATAAAAATGATGAATCCCAATTTTAAAAAATATAAGCCGTTTAATTGAGAGTACCCACTTCGGAGGGGCGCTGTGGGAGTGTTCTGTCTTCCCCACACGTAACCGACAACGAACCCAAGAATCTCAACGTGCCTTATTCCGGTTTCCTAATTTTCCATAAAAATTAGGTGGCGACTCCAAAACTTTTTCTTTCCCCCATCCGGAGGAAGGTCGTCAACATATAGTCTAAATAACTTGGCTTGAATTATGTTGCGCACAAACATGCTTAAGAATTTTTACTGTTGTTTATGATGTTTGAGTTATGTTTTCATGATAGCAATTGATTGAAATAATTTTGATTTTTCGTTAATATACTTGGGAGATGAATATGATGATTCATACAATCTGATAGACACACAACAAATTCGGTTATATTTGAGCAAAATTTAATTTTTGTTTCTTGAGACAAAGTAAGAATGGCTAAGCTTGGGTATTTGATAAGTATAATTTTTATACATAAATTTAGCATTAATTGTACACTAATTTTATTATTTGTTGGTTGTTTACAGGTCAAAGTATTATATTGAAGTTAAATGCACTTAAATGTTCGGCAGGTGGATCGAAGCAATTCTACATTATTCTTGATAGATTTGAAGCCCAACTAAAGTCTGCATTTTATGAATTTGAAGCTTGTGAAAAAAGAAGAAAACAAATAAGTAAATGTAAGAAGAAAAATGTGGGAAAGTTACCCAAATGAAGAAAAACTAAAAGGAGAAAATTTTATTTTGAAAAATTAAAGAAGAGAAGAAAATGAAAAAGAATGTAAGATATAAATAGGAGAAGAGGCATGCATAAGAGAGGGACCCCCGTTGGGGGAATAAAACTTGTAATTTTAATTTGTATTATTCCTTTATCCATGAATTGAAATTTTGTTGAGGATACAATTTGTAGTCTAACTATAAAAATATGAATTCCTTTATCAAGTTTTTCTAGAACATGGTTAATTCAATATCGAATATTTCACTATTTTTAATGCTTTTGAGTGATTGATCACCACTTAAATGAAACGATGATTTATGATGAGATTGAGAAATAAATTATAAATAACACTTTTAGTGAAACAAACCACGAAATAATGTAAAGTAGAGATATTTATATATAATTCGTTCAAAAAAAATGAAGCTCCTAAAATATAATGCGTTTCTTTCCGATCAACCTGCATAGAGATATAGTAGGTGATGAGAGAGAAATAGTTTTAATATTTATCGAGAGAGAATATTAAATAATAAGGATTTGCTGGAAATTGAATTAACCTTGTTCAGAGTGCTAAATAAAAGAATTTAGATTATCATAGCGAATACAAATTGTACACCTCATATATCATCTTTTGGAGAATTTTTATCAATTTGAATTATATTTCTTAGTCATCCCGTTGGTTAAATAAAATTTGAGTTAAATCTAAGCCGGTAATCAATAAATTCAGTCTCCGAGTGAACGATACACTACTCATTCTTTATTACTTGTGCGACTAATGCGCTTGCTAGAATTCAAGCATCAAAAAATTAGTATGCTTTAGTCATAATTGCTTACGACATGTTTCCCAGTGAAATATAGTTACACCATGTCAACTGCTATGCTTCTCAGTTACTCATGCAACTACTGTAGGGATAGAGTCACTCCCGCTCCCATTCTTCTGGCACATCATATCGTCCAACAAAATATCCCACTGTTTTATACTAAACGCTTTTCACTAATCTTGTTATAGAAAAAGAGCAAATTCTCTTATGAGAAAGTAGAAACTCTCTAACAATTTGATAGTTATCTGTTCGTATCTTGCCCCGCTTTTATATATATGCTAGGGTCCACTGTTCCAAATAAACTTTTGCAAATTGTTGTAAGATTCATTGTTTAGTTGTTAGAAATTTTCCATTTAGTGCACTATCTTTTTCTCAAACATGACACTGATATATCATATACATCCCAACTTACCATACAAATCCATTACGACCTAAAGATGAGCTTTTGAATTAGATTATCTACATTGCGACACTTGCTATAATATAACATATATGCGCGAAGAATACGGACAATATGAATATCTCCAATTATAAAAAGTAATGTTGTTGATTGTTTGCTTCTTTCAGGATTTATTGATGGCAATCAGAAGTAAGTGTTATTTGGGCCTCTTAGTGTCTCACCAAAGGGCTAATGTACTCATCGAACCAACTCCAAATATGTGTTTTTTTCCTTTTCGACTATTGCAAATGTCACAGAAAATACATACTATAGCCATCTTAAGTAGTAGCATGAGTATATACTCTTTATACTTGCCGTTTAAAAATGTGGCAGCTATAATCATAATTAGTGGAAAATGCATGACTCTAGCAAGACGAAGTGGAAATGGCCAAAATGCAAGATCAAAAGCTTTACAGCCTATGTTTATGTGATCAAGATATTGCTCATCGTTCAACTATATACTGATGTTGCACTTCAACTGAATATGCTTTTAATGCATGAATCAATAACCTCTTATCTCTGAAGTACATCCCTTTGTGAAACTCTTATTTTCGATTCCATGTGGCTTCAATATTGTGCATCCAAGCAGTTAGAGCAGCATTTTATTCAATTGTGCTATATAATCAAGATTATTATAGGTGGAAAGTGCACTATAAGATGGTGCAATGTTGGATTCAGACTCGGACCTGCTTCAGCATGTAATTTTTGATCAATGACCTCACGATATTGAGATTAGAATCTCTAGCATGAGTTTCTTCTTCATCCTCAAAGGATCCGTCATAAACAAAGCTTTCATGGGCATCTTCGTAAGGATATATAATATATGATATTATATGGAGACTTTGTTCATCTTTCCAGGATATGTTTTGGAAAAGAAATAGAATGATTATGGGAAATCTTTTATTTTTATTGACATTTTTAGACTCTTGATGTAAAATTTGTCTAAAAATATGAAATATTAAACAATGTATGGATTTGTTATTGAATATTATTATACTTTTAGATGTTTAATACTTAATATAAATTTTTATTAATTATTTATATTTTTTTATTGTCAAGTCCGAGCCGCATCTATATTTTACTTTTTGAAAAATGCCGAATCACGTATATGTGATGTGTCATATCTCTATACCTGTGTCTATATATGTACTTTTAGTTGCTTGTATGTATTTGACACCTTGCCATCAAGAGGACATCGCAACAAACGCAATATTCCACCAAAATCCTTACAAATATTTACCAAAACAGGGCGATGACAGGAAAAGCATAGTCTAAGCATCCACAGCAGAATTGTTGTATTAGTTAATGTCAAATTAGCTATTTAAATATTATTTTTTTATATTGTTAGCCAACAAAAACATCTCATGAATAATGTGGAGGATCCCAACACTAGGATCTACAGCATCTGTCCAACTGACCTGAGATCAAATTATTGCTATGTGCAAATGAAATATACTCGCGGTCAGTTATATATGAACTTTATGTTGAAAATTTTTTCAAAATTGAATATGAGCTATTGTGAGGCCTAATTTTATACGAGGTAAAGACCGTATAGAAAAAAAGTCCTTATAAGAGTTACCTTATTTAGTCCCATATTGACTAAACAATGAGATATCTTCGATTAATATAAAATTTTGGGTAAAGTGGGCTAGTTGGTTATTGCAACGTCGCCCACTTATACAAGCCTTGAATATATTATCGCCAAAAGAAGACTTTGTATTTTTAATTTATTATTTTACATTTTAATTTATAAAATATTCTAGAAGATTCTGTTTGAAACTCAAAACGGATGGATCAGGACAAATAACTGTAAGCGTTGTGTGGAGTTACAACTACAGACATTTTGAACAGCCGCAACTGATCGAGAAGTGCTTTTTTTAATTTAATTTAGTACGATCAGTAGTTATCCGAAATGAGAATAACAATATTCATTTTTTCTACTATTCTCTCAAAGAAAAATGATCCTTTCTGGTAGTGCTTGCTGCAGAAAGCACCATCGGAGTTAGACAATTTTGTGAATATCGGCGTGATTAATGGTTCGATGTTGTTAGTACAAGACGCCACCGAACGTGCTTCAACGTATTTTAGAGGTTACCGATCAACCCTTGTTGTACTATTTGGTGGGACGAATAAAACCTTAAGGACAGTGGTGCTATAATACGCCTTGGAGCCATTTTCTGAAGATCAAGATTGATATTGCCATTTTTGTATTATTTTCGAACACTTCAACTCCAACACAATTTTGAAAAAAATTTATGAAGGAAATCGAGGTCCTAAATATTCTTTCTACCGTAAGTAGAGATCTGTGATTAATCTCGATTCGTATGTTTCCGGAAGCAGAAGTTGCTTGCGCTTGTGCTCACATCCGTTGATGATGCTCCAGCGATCTTCAATGAACTTTGGCAAACTCCTACGCCCTCATTGGTTGGGATGACAACTACTATAGCCGTTCTCTAGCATAATCTAAATCTATGGTTTTAAATTGCTCAATCTAGAATTTTGCCTACCAGTTTATATTTATCGTTATTCGTCCCTTAGTAGGCCTTAATAGATACTTGCACCATATGGGCCACCCTAATGTCAATATTTTAAATAGAAAAAAAAATTACCATGTCTTCTACAACTTCCTAGTTCAATTTGTTATAAAATTTTTTGAGAGGTCAAAGGATTCCAAATTATAGTTCAACAAAATTTAAATTACTACCGTCGAGAACTTTTTGAGCATCAACGTTGTTAAAAAGAAAATATTGAAGTATGAAATTGCAGATGAAAATAAAATCTATTTAAAGCATATACGCAGCTAAATATTCCAACTAGATGCTCAAGAGAGTTGTTAAAATGGACGGAGTGTTGGAGTGTTGGATTCGCTGTCTGCTCGGTCATCACAATGGGGGAGCTTTAGCATATGTTCCATATAATAGATAAACTTGCAATTTCTATGATATCAGCCACTATAAGTAGTGAGTCCAAGTAGGAGTGGAACTATTCATTATGCTCATACAATTGTGCGGCATACTTTGCGTCATGGCATCGAGAAAACAAGAAATCTTAGTCGCCTGGACCGATCTTTTTCGCTTCTTTGACAGCAATAGGCCATGGAAGCTACATGAACTCCTCAATCTACATAATATCAACAGAGCACGATTCTGAGAGGTTTTTTTTGTTTTTTGTTTTCGTGTGTGGGTGGGGAAGGTCTGGCTTATCTCTGAAGTTGAGACATTAATCACAGCACTTCCTTGAACAAACCGAGTGAACCTATTCCAAATCTGCAAACATGGCCCACTAATAAACTCATCTCACCTCACCACGGACCACCACTTTAGCAATTAAGCGTCCAACCAAATGGAGACACGTCAATAACTATCTGAACCACGGCTCTGGAATATCTGATGTCGGATTATTTCTTTTTACGAATAATATCAAAATATACCAATTTTTTTAATTAAAACAAGGGAATCTCAGTGGTCTCAAATCTGGGCTGTTCATCGGTCCCGATCACAAAATTTTTTAATTAAACTTTCATCGACGTACTTGATCTAATTTTAAGTATTTCTACAAATAATTTTAAAGTATAAAATTGTAGATTGTAGTATGATCTATGATTTTCTAATTGAAAAAAATATGTCAAACATTATGTTAAAATAATGATAAAAAATTTTAGTCATATTTTGTTAATTTTTTTAAAAAATATTCAACTATAAAATTATATATCATATCGAAATCTACAACTTTATAATTCAAATTTTTTTTATAAAAATATTTAACAGTAGGTCAAATAAATCAACTAAAATTTAATTAAAAAAATCGTATTTGTACTGGACCGATGGACAGTCCAGATTGATACCACAGTAATCCCTGTGATTTTTACCACTGGAGATCCGGTCTCGGCTCCAGAATATCTGATGTCAGACTATTTTTTATGAATATTATCAAAATATAAGATCCATAATTGACCGGAACATACTAAAGCGTGCTTTGTTGATCATTCGAGATGTAGGTATAAAAGCTGAACTCGGCGGTCATAGACCAAAAAAAAAAAAGGATTACTGCTCAATTCCACAGTTCATAATATCGTCCGGGCAGTTGTGTGCTGCCCATTTTATTAACTCGTATATAAATCTTATTAGCATTTAGAAAATTATATGTGTATGTAGATAGACTTAAAAGTGACAAACCTTCCGCAAATTCCTGCTACAGCACCCCAAACTTCTACACAACTTCTAAACAAGTTAATTGTCTCACCTAGTTCGCTATCAAACATCCGAATATTCAGTTATGCGCCTCGTAGCCTATTTGCAATCAACACTTGGAGGACAAACTTAGAATGAAAGAAAATCCTGATGATTTTGAAAGTAAAAGCAATAAATACAGACATAAATAGATAAAATCTAAAGAGAATTGCGTTTCAGCCCCCCTAATTTTGGGGTCGCGCGTTTCAGCCCCCCGAAACGCCACGTGGCGGCACGCGCGCGCCGCCACGTCGGCGGGGAAACGCGTTTCGGGGGGCTGAAACGTCAATTTTGAGAAACGGGGGGCTGAAACGCAATTCTCCCTAAAATCTATGCAGTACTTATGGGAGAATATTTGGAACAAGTTTCGGAGCTCAGCATTTCTAATGTCTAATAATTCAGCCACTAGATTAAATTTATGCCACAATCTTGCTAGACAACCCACCCATTCATCTCATGGCAATCCCCTTGTGTTTTGAGGTTTTTAGATATGATGTGAAATATATTAACAGTATCAAGTGAGGTTTTTTTCTTAATTGGATTCTTTCTAGTATAAACTATAACCAGTGGCGGAGGCACATGAGGGTTGGGGGCCTGGCGGCCGAATGCCTATATTATATGTATTTTTTAAAAACTTTTTAAAAATGAAAATTATAGATTTTGATGAGATTTACAACTTTTATATTCAAAATTTTTCCAAAATATGCTTTTATATAGGTGTTCTGGAGCACCAAATTCTTAACGTATTTTAAAAACTATTTTTAGACCCGCTAAGACTTTGGAGTCCAAGAACACCTATCTAGAAGCATATTTTGAAAAAAATTTAAATATAAAATTTGTAGATCTCATCAAAATCTATAATTTTTATATTAAAAATATTTAAAAAAAATACATTTAAGTATTTTTTAAGGAAAATTGCGTTTCAGCCCCCCTAAGTTTGGGGTCGCGCGATTCAGCCCCCCGAAACGCCACGTGGCGGCACGCGCGCGCCGCCACGTCGGCGGGAAAACGCATTTCGGGGGGCTGAAAAGTCAAAAATGGGAAACGGGGGGGGCTGAAACGCAATTTTCCCTATTTTTTATGATGTATGAATAGAGAATACGAATATAAAACGAGAGCAGAGTATCCGGCCTCTACTTATACCATCACTATATTTCTAAAACATCAGTCTAAAAATTAAAATTTTTTTCCAAACTCCTGCATAATCGACTTCCTAAAAATCACTATCTACCTGACTACACCAGTTTTTAATTCCTAAATCGACACCGACAGTGCGCCAGCTAGCGACGGCTGCCATCTACCTATGTTTTAATTATTATAATTTATAATTGGCAATCATTACAATTTGCAACTATGTTTCATTATTGTAACTTTGTTCCCAACTATATTTTATTGCTATTGTTCTATTTTTGTAATTTTGTTGTTATTTATTTGTTTATTATTGTTGTCCTGGATATTATGGAGTTGTGTATTTGAATTTGTCTTTGATAATGAATAATCTTTTATGTTCTGAATAAAAATTTTTGCCGCGGATATTTTTCGCCCCACCTAGCCGAAAATCCTAGCTCCGCCACTGGCTATAACTTCATTGTTGCTCTTTCGATCTTATCTCTTAACAAAGTGGTATAAAGCCAAAAAACACAAAACGAATGGCATTCCCCATAAACCATGAGGAAGGCTGTGAATTTTTTTTTAATTGAATTCTTTTTAGTATAAGCTAGAAGTTCATTGTTGCACTTTTGACAGGTGGTATAAACCCAAAAAACCAAAAAGAATGATATTCCCCAGGAACCATGATAGTCTTGGTATATCCTGAAGCATAAATGTTGCATCGTAATAAGTGTACTTTAGTATTATGCTCATCAGAACCCTTGATGAATAGTAGTAAAGCCAAAAGTCAGCTCTTCAAGTGCATGCATTCCCTTGCATGAATTGTGTAGGGGCTGGGTTCCTTCTTGCTTGTGGTTGGTTGGGCTAAAGTGTAAGCTTTTTGCCTGACTAGCTGTCCAGAAAGACTCTTGACAAGAGCTAGGTTGACTTCTTTTGGTCTCTACATCACCGACGATTATTGCCCTCTATGCTACAACCACATTGAATCGGCTAGCAATCTGCTTCTCTCCGACTCGTTCTCCTTATTTGGTTCCTCATTTCTCTGAACCGTAACAAAGTGCTATCACCCAAAACTTCTTTAGGTCTCTTTGGGGTGAGTGAAGAGATTGACTCTATCCTCCATACTTCATAACCGCTTTGGATTAAATTTATGTCACCCTTTTTTGGTGCCTCTGGCTGGAGAGGAATCGTCTTATCTTCTATGCGCGGGCCTCTACCTTCCTCTCTGTCTATTACCGCGTAAGAGCTCTAATCATCTCTCAGACATGCGCAATCAATGCAAGCAAGGGTCATAAGATTGCCAGGGTTCTACTGCAGCTCCAGGGTACCTCTACCAATAGATTACGATTATCTTGATTTGGAGTCTATAGTTTTTTTTTTGGACGTCTTTGTACTTCAATATGTAAATTCTACATTTTCGAATGTACTTGGGTATGTTTTGTCTGTACTTAGGGCATATGTACTTGGGTATTTTTTGTCTGCACTTTTGATCCTTGTAATGTATCTACTATTGATTTTTACGTCAGCTGAGGCTAATGTAAAGTCATTTTAATGAAGATAATATCTTTCCTCAAAAAACAAAAGGCACTATATAGGGACAAAAATACAAAAGCAAGAATCTCTCGGTGTACCTACACCTCATAGTGCATGATAAAAGTCAATACTTGGGTACTATGATATCATGCGATGTTCCATATATATCCGCAAAGTGGGTATTGTGATTCATGTATAAGAAATGACCACATATCGTTTCAAGTTCAATTGGCAAACTGAAACTATCATTCTGTTAGTAATAACCATTCACATTTTGTTCAATTGGAAAACTGAAACTGTCATTCTGTGAGTAGTAACCATTCACATTTTAATCAAAAAGCATATTCATAGTTTCATTGTACAAAGTATATTGATTAGATTCATGGTATCCAAATTCTTATTGAAAATGTCATTTTGCCTAAAATTTGACTGGAAGCCGGTCCTGTAAACAGTCTCAATAGCTAAATCAAAATCCATACGATTAAAAGTTAAAACAGAATTTAGTAATCATGAAATCCATCAATTACCATATAGTAAGTCCAAGAATTATGTTATATATGCTGAACCTACATTAAGTGTTGGACCTGCACTCCATGCAAGAATACCGCCTCTACTAAATAAATGAATTTGTTTTACAACGTGAGACTCAAAATAAACCTCCTCCAACATCCAAGGAAAAATAGTCAACAATATGTGGAAAACCATTGCAGTTAAAGAGGCAATCAAAGAAGCCGAGATTGCGAAGATAATTATGATATTCACTCCTCTAACTACGCAGTTAGTTACCATCTTGGTAGAGATGTAATGTTGGATTTTTAAACGGTTGTATTAGAACAATTTTGCCGTACTTTCTAGAGATTAGGCACTATGTACTCTCCACTTTACTATGACTGTATTATAATGTTGTTGTACTCTTTTTTTGACTCCCCTATCGTAATGGCAATCATAAAACTCTCAGGATCTTTTAATTTTGGTGGTAAATTTATTTGCAAAACTGCACTTACTATTTCTGAGACAACTACTTTCTCATTTGGTTCATACTTACGTCTTCGGGTATTCAATTCTTTCAAACATTTTGCATAAGCTAGGATATTTCTAATCATATCAAGCAATGGTAAATTCACATTAACTTTGGACAAAATATTATAAATTTCAGAAAATGACATCCATTTTGTTTTTCCAAAGGCGATTTGGAAACGGAATCGGAGGAATATATGGTTTCCTCGCCTTGTGCAAAATAGGAGTCTCACAAGCTGTTGTGGGCTCCTCAATTGATTGTTCTTCAGATGTCAAGCCATAATTTTGACTTTTCTCCTTCGTTTGCTCGCTCTCGGTACCTGTGGAAAATCATACAAACTCATCAGTTTCACTATTAACTTTATCAATAATCTTACCGCTTCTTAAAACTGTAATTGCTTTTGTTTGCTCAGGTTGGCTTGGAAATTTTTCAGGAATGTGTCGCTGCATTGCCTCGGCAATTTGCCCTACTTGTACTTTCAACTTTCGCAAAGATGCCTCTTGTTGTTGGAATCACTGTTCATTATTTTGCTGATTACTTTGGCACACTTGTATGAAGTTTTCAAGTGTATCTTCTAAGGATTGCTTCTTCGGTTCGAAAGATGAATTAGCTTGCTTTTGGTTCTGATTGTTGCTTCATGAAAAATTAGGATGATTTCTCCAACCCAGATTGTAAGAATTCGAGAATGGATCGTTCCGAGCCCGCGGTTGGTAAGAGTTCATTATATTAGCTTGCTCCGTAAAATCTGAAAGCTTTTTACTTGAAGGACAAGCGTTAGTAACATGTCCAGAAATTCCACAAATAGCACATACCTCGTTGAATTCGGTTGTTTCTGGCTCATCATCATGGTTCACATGGTTTTCATCTGCTTGGTTAATTCTGACACATGCATACCCAATTCTGTAATAGTACTAATCTCATAAATACCTCTAGATTTATCTCTTACACTCTTTTGATGTGAATTAGCTCCAAGCATTATTTCATAGAGCTCATAAGTCTCTTGCGCAGTCTTTTCTACCATAGCTTGGCAAGCCTATGTTAGTCCATCATAAAAGAACTGATTTTGCAATTCCAATGAAAATCAATGATGTGGACATTGAATCAGCAATAACTTAATCTTTTCCAAGCCTCATGGAATGCTTCACCATCTGCTTGTGAAAAAGTTACAACTTTTTTTCCTTAATTCAGTAGTTTTTGCATATAAGTAGAATTTGCCTATAAACTTGTTGTACACCGTATTCCATGTTTGGAGAGAAGCTGGGGCTAAAGACATATACCATGTCTTTGCGGCATCTTTCAGTGTGTAAGGAAAACATCTCATGCGTAATTGATCTTCAGTCAATCCCTGCAAAGGAAAAGTTTGAACAGTTGCGGCAAATTTGGCAAATTGGGCCCCCCCTTAACCCTTATTTGGCAAACAGCGCCCCCCTCTTCAATTTTAAGTGAATCGCGCCCCTTTGCGCTATGAAATGACCAAAATGCCCTCGCCTTCTTTTTACCCCGCGTTCTCTAAAACCGCTCACTGTTCGATGTCGCGTCACCGTCGCGTCGACCGACTTCCCGCCCATCTTTCCCGCTTTTTATACGGTGTTTTAATCCAGTCTGTACTTATTCATCGTCTCCATTACCAAGCTCACGCGTCTCTTCCTTCCTCTGCTAGTAAAGCAAAAATGTCGACGAATGATAACAACTCTCATTCACTCATTGAATTAGGCAAATTCCATCCTCTTGCATCTCTCCATTTCCACCATCCTTTAGATTATTAGAAGACGACGATCTGACTCCGAGAACTTCCCATGTGAGCCTACGCAGGCGACTGAAATGCGCGCAGGAGAAGACACTGATGACGAAAGAAATGGCGCACCGGGAGATACAGCAAAAGTCCCGAAGAATATGATCCTGATGATAAGATTTGTATATGGCGTATGAATGCTTTCGGAGAGAACAACGCAAGTGAAATCCGACATATCCTTCAAAACACCACCGACGATCATGGAAACGCAAGCGAGCTGGAACCACTTATATCCCTCAACTAACTTCAAGGAGGTAGTGGTTTCCTCAATCTTGAAGAAACGAAGAACGACGACGATCTGCCCAAATCTGATGATTGGGACAACTATTCTGTAGTCGAAAAAATTTCAAGAATTCATTCAGCTGCATGCACTCAGAGAGCCATTTTCGAAACAAAACCTTGTGAAAACCAGAGCTGAAAAAATCGTAGTCAAATGCCGGAAAGAAGAATGCAACTGGAGATGCGGAGGAAGAAAGTTAGAGGAACAGAAGAGTTACATAGTGACAAATCTTGTTGGACTAAACATACCATGCCATACACTCCATTGAACATAAACAAAAGCAGTGCAAGCAGCAAGTTGATAGCTTGTAGTAAACTATTAATCAATATTATTTTTTCTATAATTTAAACATCTATATACATGTGGTTCAAAAGTGTTGCAGGTGTTCGCAGGTGTTCGCACCTGTTCGCAGGTGTTCGCACATGTTCGCAGGTGTTCGCACCTGTTCGCGTCTGTTTACCGGTGTTCGCGAGTGTTCGCAGCTGTTCGCGCGTATTCGCAGGCGTTCACAGGTGACCGTCGAAAAACCCTCGAACGGACGCGATCACCTGCGAACACCGGCGAACACCTAGGAACTCGAGAATAGAGGCAAACAGACGCGAACACCTTTGGACACTGATGAACACCTGCGAACACACGCGAACACACGCGAACACCCGGGAACACCCGCGAACACCTGCGAACAGGTGAACAAAGATTTTTATTATTCTTATTTTATTTATTGTATATAAGGGTAATACGTGTTTACTACACTACAGCGGAAATTGTTGATCAATTACGTGAAGATGAAGATTATACGCCAAAAATGATAATGATAGATATTCGTGGAGACCGCCTCGCGGCGACCAGCTCGAGGGACAATATATTTCTTCTTTTTTTTTTTTTTTTTTTTGTCTTTGAGCGTCTGCCTAGGAGGCGATCCAAAATCAAATATACATATATACGATCATTTCGGAACGCAAAATTTTTAGAGAATCTGGGTTACTGGATTCCAATAAGGGCAAGCCCCTATTGTTAATCACCTCTTCCAAATAAGAAGAGTACATTCGATTAAAGGGTCTGAATTTAAACTAATGCATCCTTGCATTTGTGTGGAGATATTTCACGGAATTGTTATTAACGTTAATCCGTGGTACGCACCATGTGAATATAGTCTTAAACAATTTGGTTCTAAAAGTGTTTTCAAACAACGGATCTCTGGTTTTAACATGAAGGGGTGTTGAATTATATCTTAATTTTTTATTATCTTTTATTTACTTTTTTTTTAATATATATGTTTTTTAAGATTATGCCTTTAGAATAGATTGGGCTCACTATATGTTGCTCTGGAAGGTAGTGTTAAATCTATATGGATTTAACATTTCTATATATTTTTGGAGTTACAACATATATTTTTCAGAATGTCATATTATATTGTAGACAATTTACAATCATCTGACTATAATCTCGAAGTCATGGAGTGATTTAGACCTTTAGAGCTAGTTGGTCTCGGCAGACTCATTGGTTAGACATTGCAGAGATCTTATTCTTAGGATTAGAATGAGTATTTAATGAATGGATACATCCAAAACTTCCAGAAAGTAGATTTTAATGGAAATAATGTATAGGACCTTGATATTCAATAGTCAAATACTATCCATTTTCATTACCACAATGTTTTCAAAGTACTAGTTAAATTTATTCAGGCTTCCAGAGTTAGATTTCCCCCCCTTTTGTATTAACCAAGCATTATAAAGCTAAATTTGTTTTGAGCAAGCCGATACGTATGAGATAAGGAGTTCAGACCAACGAGTATGCACCAGCCACATATATGACTCTCGCAAGACCATGAAGTAATATAAGTATGACTTTGGGGCAACATTTCCTCTCCTCGGACCGGGAAAAAGCAATGTCCCAAAGTGGGTTGGCTTGTGACCACCCCAAGATCATCGTCATGTGAACGATCAAGGCTCGCCCCAGGAACAACCGTATGGCCTATCCAGGCGAGGGGATTTTTTTCACCCATTTTATAGCGTCGTCGGATTTGAATTATACTTTGGGCAGCACTTCCTCTCCCCGAACGGGGAAATAATGTCCCAAAGCGAGTGCTTGGTGACCACCCCCAAGATTGTCGTACGACAATCAAGGCTCGCCCCAGGACCCACCGTATGGCCTATCCAAGCGAGGGGATTTTCACCCGATTTAATAAAGAGAAGTAAAAGGCATTGTCGAAGGAATAGAGCGCCATTGCTTCGGAACCTTGAAATCAATCTTCACTCTAGCAGCGTGGCCGCCAAAATACTTCAGATTTTTCTTTTCTTTTAATGTCCTATTCGTGCCTTATTTGTAGGCAAGAGATAAATGTTGGAATTGGTGTGGCTTGTTTTGCCACCTAACTAGTAATCTCGGATTAATTAAAGAATGAATTAAGATGGAATTGTGTGCATTGAAGGAAGGTGGAAAAATACTTGTTTTGTGATTTTCAAATGCTTGGAAGATGGAAGGTCTTTTCAGAATCGGCAGAAGCTATTAGGGCGGGAGGAGATAAAACCAATTTTTTGTATTACAGAAAATATGTGCCCTCCACTGCGAACTCAGAGAGCGAGGCTATCTGACAGGGGTTATTTGTTAAATCCAACTACTGCAGAAAATATGCGTAGCATAAGTCCTATTGCAGAGCGGATGAAAGATGAAACTCCGTATATATTAGGAGTGGAGCTAGCGTCACGCACCTGTTCTGCATGGGCCACCTCTTTCAAATTTCGAGGAAAATTTAAACCTTCGCCAGGCTATATTAAGTGGGCATATTATGCATTGAGGTATGAATCAAAACCCCTCATGGCAGCGGGAGTCTATGGAGGTATTTATGCTTCGATGTTTCCTTATCCAAATTTGTAGGAAACATTAAAAGCATTCTTGGAACATTATTGTCCCCAAACAGGCACCTTTTTCACTCCCGTTGGAGAGTTTGGTATGACTCTTCTTGAGATGCGAGGTATTTTTGGTTTGCCTATTACGGGGTTTACTTATGATGAATGTATACCAGAAGACAGGTTTCTTTTTGGTAGAGATTTAGACAATCGTCCATTAGTTCGTCCATCTTGTATTAGTCTCTTTGAGATTTATTTGCTCTTACAAGGAACAGGATGTAATGTGAGCCTAAACAGTTGGATGGAATATTTTTTATGTCCTGCTGCTAGAGAAGGTGCACCACACTTGAATATTCAAAACCCTTTTGGCTCTTCCGATGAAGAAGTCCAATATATGCCAGGTACACAACCTTGGACTCCTGAAGCATTATATGCGATCTGCCATAAATCTGGTATTGATAGAAACACATTTTTGAGTGGTTGTATTGTTTATTGGTTATGTGGTTTTGCTTGTGTGGATGGGGAAGTAGGCCTGGTTCGACCCGAAACTTTTGTAATGGCAGACAAAATAGCTTCGGGGTTTAAGCATAACATTGGTGCTCATGTATATGCTTTACTTCATCGAGGTATGCGGACATTCATAAAAGGAAACCCACCTGGTAATAATATTGTGGTTGGAGCACTACATTATCTATATACCTGGATTGGTGTTATTCTTCCTAGATCGGTTTCACAAGTTGTCCCGCAATTCTTTCATGAGCATGAACTACCTCGTATGTTACTAGCTGCAGGTGGTCTAGGTCACATGAAGGGAATAGACATCCGTAGAACGCTGCGTAGATTGAGTGACAAGGACATGCTCGCAACTTTTAATTTCAGACCTTGCCTTGGAGGTGTTGGATTGGAAGAGAGAGATATGGAACTCACTGCTTCTGAAAGTGCCTTGGGATTTATTGGTAATACTCGAATTCTAGAGTATTGGATTTCTTTGCGCAGTTGCCTTTTGCCTTATCGTTGTGGTGCAGTGATTAGTTTTGCGCCATATTTGCCGCATAGACTTTGTCGAAATTTTGGTTTAGATCAACATCTACCACCCGGTGCTTGAATATTACTCCTCTTTATTCCTTTGAGTTTGTGGGCCAATGTTGGGCAGAATACAAGCAATACACTGCAAATTCCAGCTTTTATATATCTATAATCTCTCGTGTTGGTTCGGTTTCGAACCGGTACCTGCGTTGGGTGGACACCCACTTTGGTGCTTTCTTCTCTTGCCCCGTCAAAGCTGGTAAGTCGACTTCTTCTCAAGTGGAAAAGCGATTGCTGAATCGGGCTGGTAATAATTTGAATACACTTTGGCGTGATAAGTGTATTCCTACCAAGGTGTATAAGAAATCTACAGGAAAAATATCTTCGAGTCCATATGCAGGTCCTTGTTCTGAAAATCGCACAAGAGAATTATATGAATATTATGTATATCATTATAGACACCAAGAAGTGTCTGATAAGCGCATATGTTCTATGTTTGTCGAGGACGCACGTAGAAGGTATTCTATTTATATCTTGACTCGACAAGAAAAGATGATCCGTGAGGCTCTGTTGCATGGTGTTGGGCGCTTGCAAGACTTAGACCCTCTATGTAGAAGGCTCCGGAATGGATGTATTCATATCGTCCCAAATCAGCCTTTTAGAACGAGGGGAAGACTTGTTATCATCAAGTCTGCGCAGTGAGTACATACCATCATTTTACTTCCTTTTTCTTTTATTCTTTTCTTTTTTTAAAAAAGATTTCTGTATAGCATAGTGCTAGTATGATGGCTGGAGTGTAGCCTATTTGGTGTAATATATGACTATATTTTGGTCTTTGCTTTTCTCTCCGGAAGTTGTGCATTTTTGGTGAAGGTTTGTTCAAGTTGCCCTCCATTTGCCTTACTATTGCTGCTGATCCTTTTTGTTGATGTTCTCTTTTTTTTTTTAGTTGCTGCTGAACGAGTCGAAAAAGCCAACCGAATAGCGAAAATGCGTGAGCAAAGTTTTTTCTCGTGGGGATTTTGACAAGTCCGCCCAACAAATTGAATCAAATATGATCGACCCACTCACTCTTGATCAAGAAAACCCATTGGCCCATGTAAACTCAGGTAATTGTTTTATGATAACCACTTTTTTTTTTTTTTAGTGATCACCCAAACTCATTCAATTAAAGAAATGAAAAACCTCTTCTCTCTTTCCCTTTTTTTTATTATAGGGAACGCCAATTACAATGATGTGGAACCTTATGTTCCAGTAGTTCTTCCTTTAAGAGAAGAAGATGATAGAGATTTTATAGACCGTGGTGAAACATGGCTTGCAGATGATGTACCAGAACGTATAAGAACGGGGCTTCGTATGGCAAAAATGCAAGATGCGATTAATCTTTCACCGCCTATATCTGAGAGTGTAAGGCCATCGTTGAGCAATTCTGAAAAGTTAACAGCATGTATGGATAATTTTCTGTGTGATAAAGTCGGTAATTATGAAGATAATAACTTTATGCAGGGGAACGATATTATAGAGGAAGGACAAATAGTTGATCGGGAGGAAACAACTCTTCCAAGCACCAAAGTGGTGTATTCTGATCCTTCAAATTCGACAAACTTGAATGTTACACTGGATTGCCCAACATTTGCGGATGACTTTATAAGATCACCGACAGGTCTCTCCTCTTTTTAATATAGATATATTGATCTATTTTTTTGTTTTTTTTTTTTTTTTTTTTTTTTTTTTTTGTGCAGGGAATGCAAATATATATATTTGTATTCCTAATTTGCATTTTTATCATTTCGTAGGGGGAAAATCATTGTCACAGGCGTCGACTGAAGTGTCGAGTTGTAGTGATGATATTATGGATGACGAAATAGGTCCTGGAGTTAATTCAAACTGCCAAACCAAATCTCCGAGTAAGCAAAACTTGATACTTCCAGCGTTCATCACATTTTCTATTAATTTATGAGATAACCTCTTTCACCTTCCCCTTTTTTTTGAGTAGTTATTGAAGCAAATGCCGCGCATGAAACTTTTGCCTGTCATATGACTTTATCTGGCGACAAGGGGACTTTAATGGAAAGGCCAGAAAGTACATTTATGTGCCTTGAGGGAGTCTTGCTTTCCTCAAATTCGCTTTTAGAGGTTTACAAGCCTCTGGTGCCTTCCAATCTATCGGTTGAAGAAAACATTGTTAACGTCATGTGTTTAATGGAGCAGACTTTGAACAATCTATTTGTTGATAATACATTGCCTTCGCATATTCAATTTGCTGCTGAAATAAACTTTGTAACGGAGACCATTGCTCGATCTGGATTCTTTGTTGAGAGGTGGCTTGTATTTGCAAGTGATTTAGAGCAAAAGCTCCTAGAACAAGCAGCTAGCTGGACGGGGCTACAACGTCGGTTACAAGACGTTTATAATTATTATGAAGAATCACTGACGCTCCTATCATTTAATATAGGACAACAGGAAACTTTCTGTACATATCTGGAAAATGAAGCCAATAAAGCAGTTGAAAGAGCTCGCAATGCACGAGTACACCTGGAGTTTTTGTGAGGTTTACTTCAGCAGTATGATATTTTTGGAGAGAGTTCAGTCCTATTCTCCGTCAGATGTAGACAACTCCATCGTTAACGATCTGTCTAAATATGCTAGGAGCATGGATTTGTCATCTTTCTTTTTATAAGAACTTTGTATTTGGATAGACTTGCTGCATTTGTAATAATTTGCCTAAGTGAAATTTTTTTGAACATTTAGTAGATGTAGGGGAGACCGGATATTATGTTTGCGAAACCGCAATGGACATCAGTTCTCAGAAAATTAAGTGGAAAAGAAAACACTTGACGAATTCAGTTTCCCGCATGTGAGTTTTAAAGCATATCTCCATAGTTTGCAGCATTACTGAATTTGCTGAATACTTCTGTTGGTTACGCCTGATATTAATTCGCCATATTGCTTCTTAGATCTGGTTCAACTTGTTTTGCTGGAATCAAATTTGTATGGCCTGATGTTACTGCAAAGCGTTGGAAAATGCTTAAATTTTGCCAAACCGATATGCTTCGCGTAACAAGTTGGTGACTTGGTTTACTTGTTGGTCCAATATAGGAGCTTGCTGGAATTTGCTTGTTTTCTTTTCCAAATGCAATTTGTGCTTTGCTGAAATTTTGTGCTGAATCTCTGCTTTGTTGAAATTTTGTGCTTTACTGAAATTTTGTGCTGAATTTCTGCTTTGCTGAAATTTTAAGCTGAAGTTCTGTATTGCTGAAATTCCAGACTAAATTTCTATTTTTGCTGAATTTATTTGCAGCATTGCTGCAAATAGGCTTGTTTGAGCTATCTTTGAGCTCCATAATTGTGTTAAGAAGCTTGCAATGAGTATTATAGCGTCAACACACACTTAGTAGCCAAGTCTCAACAATCTTAGTTTTTTTTATTTCCTGGTGCTTTTCATATTCTGATTTTTTTTAGCTTCCAAATAACAATGCAAAGTCAATTATCAGAGAGCTACTCTCCAGAAAATAATTTCTTATGTTCATTGCTTTAAATAAGTAAGCAACAAATTCACAAGTAAATAAATTCATAATTTGCTGGAAGGTATTAGAGGCTTTACAATATTGCCATCGCATGGCTCCCCTTTTTTATTAAGTTCCTGGAACTAGACTCAAAATACTTATTGCTAGATCTCAAAATATACTGGATGAGGCTGCTGAAAGAATTATATGCAAATGAATGTATTGCTTTGTTTGGGTATCGAGTAATTTACAGCATACTTCAGTTGAAATTTGGGGACCAACTTATCCCAGTTAACTAGTTTGCATATCAAACTTATTTATTGAGAAGGTCAAGTCCTCCAAAATTAGTACACTTATCAAGAATAACTTAGCAAAATGGACCAATCCAGCATGAAGCATCAACCTTTATATAGACAAGTATAGCCAGCACTTGTCATCAACCCCACCAATATGTTTCGATGTGGTCGAGAACTATTCCAGCTCTAGCATGCACTCGACAAAGCAATAAGGAATCCTATTCCAATTGTCATCAATCCCACCAATATGTCTCGATATGGTCGACAACCCTTTTTTTTTTTTTTTTTTTTTTTTTGACTCTTTCTTTAGGCCCGCATCTAGGCATAATATTTCTTTATAAATCGAGCATTTATCGGTGGGATTGGATGTTGTCCTTTGCTGTCAATTAGCTGATAGGCTCCGCCATTATAAACCTTTTCAACGATAAAGGGTCCTTCCTAATTTGGTTCGAATTTTCCTTTACTGCGTTTACCGATAATTATAGGTCTTTTTAAAACAAGAACCATGTCACCCTTCTGAAAAGTTCTGGGTCGGGATGATTTATTGTATGATTGCATCATTCTTGCTTGATATAATTCGATGCATTCTTGTGCTTGCAGCCGTACTTCATCAAGATTTTCCAACTCTTCAAGCCGTAATTTAGCATTTTCTTCATTTGTGAGTCCTTCATGCATTGCGATCCGTAAAGATGGTAACTGTACTTCGAGAGGAAGTACTGCTTCCGTCCCGAAAACCAAGGTGTAAGGAGTAGATTGTGTAGGTGTACGATATGTTGTTCGATATGCCCATAGAGCCTCCGATAGCTTCTCATGCCAATCTCGTTTGTCTTTGGACACAATTTTCTTTAACAATTTTGAGAGGGTTTTGTTAAAAGCTTCTGCCAACCCGTTAGCTCGAGGGTTATAAATTGACGAAAATCGCCAATCTATTTTATGTCGATGCGCAAATCTCATGACTTTTGCACTCTTAAAAACTGAGCCATTATCAGACATGATTCTTCTTGGGACACCAAATCTATATAAAATGTTATCTTGGAAAAATTTGACCACGTCTTGGGCACGAACTTCTCTCAAAGGTACAGCCTCAGCCCATTTAGAAAAATAATCAGTTATAGCGAGAATAAAACGATGGCCACGGGACGAGGGTGGCTCAATAGGTCCGATAATGTCTGTTCCCCATATTTCGAATGGCCATGATGCTATCGTAGGATGGAGGGGATTGGGATGTTGGTGTATGAAGTCTCCATGAACTTGACACATATGACATCTCTTAGCGTATTGTACGCAATCTCGTGTCATAGTTGGCCAATAATAACCCATGCGTTTAATTTTAAACTTCATTTTTGGACCGGCTTGGTGTGCACCACATTCACCGCCGTGAACTTCCTTCATTGCTTGTTTAGCTTCAACGGGGGATAGACAACGAAGCAATAGTTGATCAAAAGTCCTACGATAAAGAATGTCATTCAGCATAGCATATCGTATTGCTTGCTTTTTAAATTTGTATCTCACAGATTTATCGGTAGGTAAGATGCCAAATTTAAAATATTCAATAAAGACTTCTCTCCAATCCTTTTCTTCTTCAACTTTTTCTTCTTCACCTTGTTGGCACTCAAAATTATGCTCCATAGCTTCAGGAACCATGGCATGCCTTGTTTGAATTGTTACTTGAACTTCTCGCCTCGTTGGGTCAACTAACTCCTTCGCCAACCTAGCAAGTGCATCAGCCCTCCCGTTTCGTGCTCGAGGGACTCGTTCAAAACGAATATTGGGTATGAGCATGATGAGTTGTGTGGCTTTCTCATGATATTTGAGTAGCTCAGGCTTTAGGACTTTATATTTTCCTATAACCTGATTAATAATAAGTTCAGAATCCCCAAAAACATGTAAATTATCAATTTTTGTATCAACTGCAATCTGAAGGCCCAGTATGAGCGCCTCATATTCAGCTTCATTGTTTGTTAAAGGCTCAACTATATGTATCGCGTGACGCATGATGTTGCCTGAAGGTGTTACAAAGATGATACCTAATCCAACCTTTATAAGTGGAAGGTTAGGAGGTATAGCAGATTCAATCGAAGAGGCTCCATCAAAGAATAATTTCCATGACACTGGAAAAATCTCAATGGAAAAGGCTTCTTCTCCTGGTAAATCATATGCAAGGGGAGAATCATCTGGTATAGGATGTGCAGCGAGAAAATCTGCTAAACATTGTCCTTTGATAGCTTTTTGCGAGACAAATTGTATATCAAACTCCGAGAGTAATAAAGCCCATTTGGCCAATCTTCGGTAAGAATAGTTTTAGCCATAGATATTTAAGCGGGTCTATCCTTGATATCAATTTTATAGGATGTGCCAACATATAGTGTCGGAGCTTCTTTATAGCAAAAATAAGAGCTAAACATTGTTTTTCAATAGGAGAGTAATTTATTTCAGCGCCTACAAGCATACGGCTGAGATAGTAAAGCGCTTGCTCTTTTCCTTGCTCGTTTTCTTGAGCTAGCATTGCTCCTAATGACCCGTCGAGAGCCGTGATGTAAAGTATCAATTGTTTTCCTAATATTGGGGCGGCAAGAACTGGAGGACTCAGAAGATAGCGTTTGATATCCTCGAAAGCATTGTGACATTCTTGATCCCATTTGTAAGCAGTATTCTTTTTTACGAGCTTAGAAAAAGGTTTGCATCTACCGGAAAGGTTTGAGATAAACCTTCTGATATATGCTAAACGCCCTTGAAAAGACCTTAATTCTTTGAGATTTTTTGGTGGTGGCATTTCAAGGATAGCCTTAATTTTGATGGATCGATTTCAATCCTCTATGACGGACGAAAAAGAATTTTCCGAGTAAACGCAAACGCATACATTTGAGAGGATATATTTTGTATTATGTTCTCTTAGGTGGCAAACACAGCTTTAAATATTCAAATGGTTTTTGCGCTTAAGGGTTTTAACAACGAGGTCATCCAATCACATTCAACAATTTTATGTAATAATCTTCAAGTAAAGTCTGGTTCTTGTAAGTAAGCACCAGCATTTTAAACCAAAAGGCATTACAGTATAGCAATAGATACCAATTGGAGTACGAAAGGCTGTATGTTTTTGATCATCAGGATGCATCTTTATTTGATTATATCCTGAGAAACCATCCATAAAAGAGAACATTTCGTGGGTTGAGGTATCATCAATCATGAGTTCCGTTGCAGGAAGAGGAAAATCGTCTTTAGGGCATGCTTTGTTGAGATCCCTAAAGTCAACACATACACGTATTGTGCCATTTTTCTTGCGAACAGGTACAATGCAAGCAACCCAATCAGGGTATTGTTCTTCAGAATAACCGGCTTCAAGCAACTTTTTAGTTTCACTGGTGACTGCTTCTTCGATTTCATGGCGCATGTTACGCCGTGCTTGCTTAACGGGCTTAACTGTAGGATCAATGTTAAGTTTGTGCATGGCAACATCCGAACTAAGTCCGGGCATCTCATTGTAATTCCATGCAAAACAATCAGTTCTCCTTTAGAAGAGCAACAACTTTTCTTGTCATTTTGGTCGAGATGAGCTGAAATTATATGTAGGGTGTTTGTCAGCTTTAGTTCCCAAGTTTACTTCGATGAGCTCGTCAACGGTCCCTTTAGCACCTTCTTCAAACTCAGGTGGTGCTTCTCGAACCTCCATAGTAGATTCTGGAAGACCTGCAAGTAGATCAAATGGAACTATCATATGCCAATTCGGATCCGCCATCAATGATTCTTCGGTTATTATATCCGAATTATCATAAGGCAAATCCTCAATAGTGTTATCTTAGATGTGTGGTAATCATATAAGCAAGTTACCACTTACATCATTTAATGATTCAAAATCGATACTACTATCAGCATAATTGCATGTGAAAGAGTATCCATCTGAAGAATAACAATTTGGGATATAACCTAAGCCATACTTGCTCTCATCTTTTAACTTAGGATTGCAAACCTGTTGTTGTTGTGAATCCCAAAGTCTTATCAAATAACCTTTTTCTGTTGAAAAGACTGATGCCGGTAACCTTGTTTCTTGAGGAGCTTTCTTAGATGCTTTGAATAGTGAGGCGGAATTGTTACGCTGCATTCACGGGGATGACATATTTCTTCTTCAGTCCATACTTCATGTGAAGGAGATGGCTCTGATTTTAGAAGAGAAATCTTTATGAGATGGCGTTGATGGCGGAATAAAGAATGTCTCCAATTGAATTACATTAGTGGTCTCGAGGCTAGAAAGCTGATGTTGCACGTTGCCAACTTGGATATCTTGGCATGAAGGTCCGTGGTGATCAGCATCACCGTCATCACTCTCAGAGCTTGCCCCCAGCGTAGGGACCACATCGTTGCTGAAGAAAACATTATCTTCATCACTATCTATGTGGGTAGAGTCAGAGTGACAATTAGAGTCGGAACTGTATTCAGATTCCGAATTTTGTTGTGGAAGAGTAAGCTTGATCGATTCTGTAGAGGAATGCTCGATGAAGTATCTTGCATCATCCAAACGTATTTCATTTACCGTAAAAGGTTGTATATCACCATGTACAACCTTTTCTTGTCCATCTTGTTGATACTTAAAGCACTGATGTAATGTGGATGGGATAATTCCATAATCATGCAGCCATGGTCGCCCCATAAGTGCTTTGTAGGAAGGCTCTGCATCTATGACATGGAATTTCGCCTGAGATAAAAGATCACCAGTCTTGATAGTTAGAATATGATCGAAACGTTCGTTGAGTGCTTTGATTAACCTGTGAATGCACCTTTCACGTGTAAGACCCGATCTTCCTATGTTGAGACGCGTCAAAGTCCTCACCGGCAATATACTAACAGATGAGCCAGGATTCGATTCACCTTTGTTCCTTAGATATTTCTAGTCACATACAAGGGACGGTTGTGGTCAGCCGTTCCCAATAAGAGATCTTCTTCTGTGAATGTTACCATGGCCTCAGCATTCTCGATATCTCTTCCTAACATTGCCTATTCGGCAAAATAAGATTGATAAACCTCTGGTTTTGTAAGGACGTCAATCAAAGTTTGTCTCAAATCAGGAGCCATCATTAGAGCATCATAAACTGTGAGCAATGCGGGAATTTTTCTAAGATGTGCCAGGATGTTGTAATTGTGAGTTCCCTTTTGCTCATTTGCCTTGGGAGGTGGTGATGTAAGAAACTCTTCAATTTCAACTACTTTTTCCTTGCCCTTATGACGATGTTTAGGAGGCAGTCTTTCTGGTAGTTGTTTACCACCACGTAATTCTATTTGTTTAACAACTGGTATATCATCATCGGGAAAGAATAGTTCTTCTTCAGAATCACTTCCCAATACAACGACACGACATGTATGAAGTTGTAGGCGTGATTTTCTAGATCTTCTCCTTCTGTGAAGCTTCATGAAATTAAGAGGAACTTTCCATAGACCTTGAGAATGTAGTTTTCTAATCTCTCTTTTAAAACTTCTACAGTTCTCTAACTCATGCCCCCTGTAGCAATGGTAAGGGCAAAAGTTGGGCTTTTGAAACTGTCAATTCTGTAGACATCGAATAGGAGGATAATCATTCCAAACCGAAGTGCAATGTAAAGAGCTTGATAGGCACCACAACCTTCTGGTTTGCTACTTTCTTGTAACTGAGGAAATGGAGTGACAATGTTAGGAGAGTTTGCTTCATCTTGCATAAAAGATTTCATAGAAA
Source organism: Xerophyta viscosa (assembly GCA_002076135.1). Taxonomy (NCBI): domain Eukaryota; kingdom Viridiplantae; phylum Streptophyta; class Magnoliopsida; order Pandanales; family Velloziaceae; genus Xerophyta; species Xerophyta viscosa. The sequence continues at coordinate 4,824 of MJHO01000469.1, read as the reverse complement.
CTAAATCTTCTTGCATATTCTTGATAAGTTCCTTTTGTTTCGCGATAATCTCGAACGCCTTGTCAAAAGCAGCTGCGCATCTTCCTTGACTCGATTGTCCTCCAGATGATGATGGTGTCTGCAATTTTATTTCAGGCATTTGGCTGGACAATTCATGAGGGCCTGAGTCATTGTAAGAACTTAACCCTTCATATGTTGCTTGAGGAGATATCCCTTTTTCTTCCAAAATGGCAACCTCAAATTTATCATGTAAATAGGCAGTCATTTCACCAAACCTATTAGGATTTGTGACTTCTTCACGGTGCTTCTCCTCCGAAGCATCAATGATAGGTAGCTCATCTCCCAATTGTGGGTTCTCATTTTCATGGACAATAGCATCGGGGGCCGGCGGCTCATCATCATCTCCTTGATGTAAGTGACTGATGATACGACACGTGGCAGTAGCTATTTCTACTTTGAAATTTCTCTTGTTCTTCCTTCTTCCTCTGGCGATCGTCTTGCTGTCTCCAGCATTTTGCTCCTCCTCGGCCATTTGCTTCTTTATCATCTCCAACTCGATGAAGTCATGCACTGTGATTTATGTCGGGGAGCCCTATTCATACTCCTCTAGATTGTCAATATATGCTTGAATATGAGATTTGTTGACTTCATAATCTAGGGGTTAGACAGGTTGACATGCCTTCTTCTTCTTTTGTCTGTGTCTTGGAGACCGCAATTTTGTAGCAGCTTCTGGTGTAGTTTTAATCATACACACCCCCAGATTTGCCTCTAGCTGGGGTCTATGTCTTCTCCACATTTTACGGGTAACGACCATCCATTCCTCTTCAGCAGGATTGTCTTCTTCACGCGAGACAGATATATAGTTAACATGTTCAGCTTGCTCATCAAGCAAGCAACTACCAGCAAGGTTGATTTTTCCTTTTTGAAGCTGATCCTCTACCCAATCCTTAAAGATAAAACAGTCCTTGATATGATGGCTAATACGCCGATGATATTGACAGTATAAGGGATGGTCGGTCTGATTAACTTCTTCGGGCTTTTTGGGCTCCGGCAACCTTAAACCATTTTCCAAAGCATGCTTAAATTTCTTTGGCACCTTGTCTTGACGGAATGAATACTTTCGCCTCTTCCTCTCCTCAAGGGTTATTTTAGACCCCTTTTTTACCAGATTCGATGTTAGAGGAGCTTCCAACGTTAGGTACTGGGGAATTCTCTGTCGCAAAAGTTGCGGCAGAAATATTTGAAGACCCCTTCTGATTTTTACTACCCCCTGGACGTTGACTTTGGTTCAAAATCTCTTACTTGTTATTTTCCAAGGTCCTGATGTGATCCTGGAGTTCTTGGTAAGTAGAATGGTGATATGAGCACAACCATGGTGTTGCCCAATTATTGAATTTAGACTTAATCATCTGTACTGCTTGAGATTGCTCTATCATCGGCTCGCAGCGCATATTCATATTCCTCCATCTCTGAACAAACTGTAGCATTGTTTCTCCAGATTCAGGCTTCAAACTTTGCATAGACATGAATGTAACTTTGTCAGCATAACATCCCTCGAAATGTTTTCGAAACTCAGAACACATTTGGTCCCAAGTCTGGATGGAATCTAGCTTCAAACGTGCATACCATTCAAAAGCGGGCCCCTTTAAACTTCGATTGAATTGCCGAAGTAGTAATGAAGGATTGTTGGCTGTATCTCCACAAGACACCCTAAAGTGTGCTAAATGTTCTTCAGGATTTCCGGATCCATTGAACATTACAAATTTTGGAACAACATAACCTGTAGGATACGGTACTGAATCATGATATGAAGGATAGGGACGTCCAACATCTCCTGCCCCCTGCGCCTTGTTTTGTTGAACAGCTTCTAGAACAATCTTCCTTATAGATTGTTGGTCTACCTCCTTTATTAGATTGTCAGTGGCTATAAATGATCTTGCGGTCTTGTCTTCCGACTTGTTGTTCTCAGTCTCTCGCAATGATTGCAAATCAGTTTTCAAAGACAAGATTGCGCCTGTGAGTTCTGTAATCATTGTCATCTGTTGAGTGTACTGTTGTTTGAGTGCTTCCACCATATCCTCCTTGGGTAATTGTTCTTCGCCTGTTATAGTATGAACTCTGTTGCTTGCATCATTTACCTCCACAACAGGCTCATGGTGAGAACTTTCCTCTTGTTCTTGTAAGGGTGCTTGGTTAGCTTCTCGATAGTTTGGGTTGGTGCGTCCGGTCTGTAGGGGGAGACCCTTACTTCTTTTGAGCCTCACCTTCGTTGGTAGTATTCTTCTTAGAATTATGGTAACATGTATATGTTACCCCCTTTTCTTTTTTACCATCCTCCTGAAGAGGAACAATGTCATCCCATTTCTTATGTGGCGAGAATGCGCATTGACTTGTTGATAGCTCTGCGATCAATTCTGTTGAATGCACGTAGAGGTTCATCCTTTTCGTATGGTCGATGAACCTTATCCATGGCTCTAGCAAGTGCCACTTGTTCCCGCACGGTTAAAGTCATGCTCAGCTCTTCTGTTTGTGTAGAACGTTTCACCTTCCTTTTCTCTTTTGAAGGATGTATAGCTGTGAATGCCGGCTTAACTACCATGCCCCCAGTATTGTCTATGTCCTGATCATCCTCAAGGGAAAGTGCTTCAAATTGATTGGACAATGAGATGCTTGCTATGTTCACTTTGGGAAGAACTTGATGCGAAGTCATTCTTGTTGTGTGGACTGACTTGTAACCTCCGCGATTTTTCTTCTAATAGTAAGTTTTCCTATTCCTCCTCTTTTTCTTCATTGAGGATGAAGGTTGATCCTCATCAGCAATAGGTTGAGCGAAATACACCTCAGGCTCTTCGAACTCAACTGCCCTGTTCCTTTTGCGAGTTGAGTTGGTTTCATTAAATGGTAATGAGAGTCGGTCAAAAACAGATCCTTTCTTTTCTGGGATCTCAACTCTAATTCGAGGTGGACTTCTCACGATAACCCTTTCATGGATGAAAGTATCCCCTTCCTTCCTGATAGTAGTACCATCAGGGTATGCAACTCCGAAAGAGCGACGTGATGTAGCCGTACTCCGTAACTCCGGATGCAGATGATCTTCATTAATGAATTGAGTGCTTCCGAACTGGATGCTTGTAGGCGCGAAGGGCCCAAAATCAAATTCCGGGAACTTCACATTTGCAGCAGGTTTGCAGGGGCACTGAATAGTGCCAACAGTAATCATATTAGGCACATTATCCTCTTCAGCAGCAACATAGCGTATCTTCTTCGTGATCAGCGCCATGAACGAACGAGTCTTCTTTTCTTGGAAGTGTGAGTAGGTTGTAAGCTTGTTCACCTTCAAGAAAAATATAAGATCCCACGTGAGTCTACAATTACTCAACACACATTAATAAGAATAATGCAATTTTAGTTGCATTAGTAAGAATGCATTAGTTATATTATAAGACCCTAAAGATGGAAGGAAATTCCATTCCCCAGCGGAGTGCCAGATTTGGAGACCGCCTCGCGGCGACCAGCTCGAGGACAATAATTTCTTCTTCTTTTTTTTTTTTGTTTTAGCGTCCTGCCTAGGAGGCGATCCAAAATCAAATATACATATATATACGATCATTTCGGACGCAGAATTTTTTAGAGAATCTGGGTTACTGGATTACCAATAAGGGTCAAGCCCCTATTGTTTAATGCACCTCTTCCAAATAAGAAGAAGTACCTTCGATTAAAGGGTTCTGAATTTAAAACTATGCATCTTTGCATTTGTGTGGGAGATATTCACGGACATGTCATCTAAAGTTAATCCGTGTAACGTCACATGTGAATAAGTCTTAACATTTTGTCTAAAAGTGTTTTCACAAATTACGGATCTCTGTTTTTAACATGAAGGGGTGCTGAATTAATCTAATTTTTTATTATCTTTACTTATTCTTTTTTTTATATATAATTGGTTTTTTTATAGATTATAACTTTTAAAATAGATTGGGCCTCACTATATGTGCTCTGGAAGGTAGAGTTAAATCTATATGGATTTAACATTTCTATATATTTTTGGAGTACAACAATAATTTTTCAGAATGTCATATTATATTGTAGACAAATTTACAAATGCATCTGACTATATCTCCGAAGTCATGGAAGTGAATTTAGACTTTAGAGCTAGTTGGTCTCGGCAGACTAATGGGGGTCTCATTGGTTAGACATTGCAGAGATCTTATCCTCTAGGATTTAGAATGAGTATTTAATGAATGGATTACATCCAAACTTCCAGAAAGTAGATTTATGGAAAATAAGTCATAGACCTTTGATATTCATAGTCAAATACTAATATCATTCATACACAATGTTTAAAAGTACTAGTAAATTTATTCAGGCTTCCAGAGGTAGATTTCCTCTGTAATTAACCAAGCATTATAAAGCTAAATTTAGTTTGAGCAAGCGAACGTATGAGATAAAGGAATCTCAACCAACGAGTATGCACCAGCCACATATATGACTCTCGCAAAGCATGCAATATATAAGTATGACTTTGGGCAGCATTTTCTCTCCCCGAACGGGAAAAAGCAATGTCCCAAAGTGGGTGGCTTGGTGACCACCCCCAAGATCGTCATGTGAACATCAAAGGCTCGCCCCAGGACCCCGTATGGCCTATCCAAGCAGGGGATTCACCCATTTCATAGAGAGGAGTAAATAGGCATTGTCGAAGGAATACGAGCGCCATTGCTCGGAACCTTGAAATCAATCTTCACTCCAGCAGCGTGGCCGCCAAAATACTTCAGATTTTTCTTTTCTTTTAATGTCCTATTCGTGCCTTATTTGTAGGCAAGAGATAAA